>QMIH01000025.1:352365-373463 GCA_003987875.1 Clarias batrachus | reverse complement strand
CCTCTCTCTCTCTCTATCTCTGTCACTCTCTCACACACACACACACACACACACACACACACTGGCTATTATACTGACTCTGTTAGGAGTCTGGTCACATCATACTGTGTTGAGTATCCTGGTTTGTGTGCGTGTGTGTGTGTGTGTGTGTGTGTGTGTGTGTGTGTCTAATCATTTGCAGACATCCTAGGCTATTTAAAACCTAATGATATTAGCTAATAAAAATTCCCCCATGCATACATACATTCATACATACATACAGAAAGGCAAAGACAAGTAAATGTAGGCAAAGATCCAGCCCAAGAGAAGAATCTAAATCTAGAACTACTTTAGGCACTGACCAGTTCGGATTAAGTGCAACAAAATCATTAGTGGGGACAAAAATATCAGCTTGTGGCGAAGGAATTAAAAATTTCCTTATGATGAGAACATGCTGAAAATTGAAATGATTTTAATTTCCCGTTTCTTTTGTTAGCGAAAGTGCGATTTGCTGTACGATTCAAAACCCAATATGGCGAATGATCATTTTTTTTTTCTAGACTATAACAGCATGTCAAGAAGCAATGTATTCATCTTAATACAACAGCAGAATGACATCATATTCTCTAAGGTTCTGTTTAATGATGAGGAATGGTCTTCACTTACAGTATAGTATTTTACACTGATCATACATAACATTAACATTGCTATCCCTGTGGTGACCAGAAGCCAGTCGGCCTGGTCCGCTACGCTCCGCTTCACACTAAAGCCAAAACATTAAAGAAGTCAATTCTGGCTATGATAGAAAGGCACCAGAACACCCAGCCCACTACACACAAGGCCATGTGGGCAAAGACCCCAAAGGCGCCGACCCAGCCTTCAAATTCCCCAGATCCCAATCTGATCAAGCACCCATGGGATGCTCCAGACAACCAAATCAGATCCACAGAAACCCCACCTCACAACCCACAGCACCCAAAAGATGTGCTACCAACGTCTTGGTTCCACCCCAGCACACACCATAATAATCTACACAATACTGAGCTTAATGTTTTTTTTTTGTATTGCAGTGTTACGGCCGATCGATGTATATAGTCAATTCCTCACCCACTGTCTTTTCTTCACTTAATTAATAAAAGAAAGAAAAAAATATGCTGCTTGTCATATTGTTCTCAAGACAAGACTAGGTTAATAATAGCTGTTACCATAGAAACAATAATATATTAGAACAAATGGATTGATGCAAACCTGTGATTTGAATTAGAGTAAGACATCCGACTGTCAGATCCGCTGTTATAGTTATGATGAGTTATGAGGCAAACAACATGGGAAAAAAGAATTGCTTTTCAATGTGAAATCTAAAGCTTCAGGTACAAGCATACTGTATGTCACACTGAAACCTATCAAACTTTCCCTTCCCCGTTTTTGTTACAATTTTAAACCTTTACAAGAGTTTAGCTTTTAATTTATAATTTAATTAATCATACAGCTAATTTTTTTTTTTTACTTTTTTACATGAAAGAATCACAATTCAAAACTGAATTGTTTTTCCCCCCACAGCCTACAGTGCTGTATATGATTTGTTATTTGCACATAAAAGAATGTTTTTAATACCTCAGACTCCCTTTAATTCACTCCTTCTCCAAACTCGCCATTTCAGTGTCTATGTAAATGACCTACTGTTGAGCCACGCCCCTCCAGAGAACAGTAGAGTTGAGGAACAAGCTGGGGGACGGGGCTCTTCTTATATGAACTCACAGGCTAATACAAAAATGCATAAAGATTTTTTTTTCTTTTTTTTTTTTGGTTCATGCACACCGGAGACCCATTTGAATAAATAAAAAGTGAATTTTGCATAATAGATCCCCCTTTAAAGTTTTTTTTTTTTTATTTTATTTTTTTTTTACAAGATATGTGTAGAATTATCAGATTCATAAAACTTCCCTGTCTCTGTATTCTCAGAAGCCTAAAGGATTTACAGCCTGAAAGCTATCCGCATTTTGGAAATACCCGCATTACCGAACCATCTTCTGCTGTGACTTACAAGCCTGATTGTGTTTGAAGAGAAGAGGAGAAGGTTTATGAGCTCGGTCTGATCGTATCTTGTGAAAAGCATGAACTTTCACGCGTCAAGTGAGTCATACTCAATAGGCATACGGAAATAATTATTCCATATCAATCTTATAAAAATAGCGAAGTGGTAAATGTTAGCTTTTTAAAATACATCCAGGAAGAAGGTCTCATGCAGAGCATTCAAGTGAATGCTTTGATATGTTGCAATGCAGAGCATCTGCTCGTGTCAGAATGTCGATACTCGACACACAGAAGGTGCCGCAGATAAGTTGCATGCTTCTTTTTCTCCTGGGAGACTGCGTTAGATATAAAGCCAAAATTAGCCTGTAAACACTTTATCCGAATCTATAAATATTGGCGATTTAATTTTTGCGTCTTGTTTTTTAGTTTTCGTGGAAGTAGGAGTTCTCTGGAGGTTGTTATGTGGTTACATCATTTCCCACATGATGCTTTTTATTCTCTAAGCACCAATAGAGGAGCTTCAAGGTCTGGTTTATCTTTCACTTGGCAGTGAAGTGCATGTGAAGTGACATAAATGAGTCTCAGAGTCTCTCAGAGACTAAACAGAACTTTATATTGTATTCAGTGAATATGTTACACACTACTGAAGTGCTAAATGTGTGTATATCCTGCATCCATCCATCCATCCATCCATCCATCCATCCATCCATCTATACCACTTATCCTTGGAGGGGTCATGGGGGCTTGGAGCCTATCCTAGGAGACTTGGGGCACAAGGTAGGTTCACCCTGGAGGGAACAAGCACAGAAAAAACCTCTTTTGGTTATCCATTTCATGCTAGTGCCGGAACTGTCTACGAACTGTCTTTGTTTTTCCAAGGGCTAGAGAGCCACATCATTGCATCATTTCATACGTCTGGGTACATCTTCACTTTCCCAGCAACACTAGCGGCAAGCACAAAAACAACAAGGGAGAAATACAACATAGCTTCTCTGTTCAAGAAGAATGTTAAGCTAAGAAATCTAAGTTGTTACTCCTTGTTCGTCTATAGCTACCTACCTGGGCATTGGTAGCTCTGTGGTAGGTTTCTCGCCTGTCATGCAGAAGAAATGGGTTCAATTCCCACCCAATGCCCCAAACCCCAGCCACTGGATGCAGTGCCGGTCCCAAGCCAGGATAAAATGAGAGAGTGGCGTCAGGAAGGACATCTCGTGTAAAACCTTTGCCAAGTTGTTGGTCCGCTGTGGTGGCACCTTCAATAGGAGCAGCTGAAAGACGAACTAGAAGAAGTCTTTAACTTTAGTATCTATGAAGCTTGAGTAAATCACTGATATTGATCACATTGCTAAAATATAAACAGATAACGAAATATACACACCTCGCTTCATACATTTGGTCATTTAGAAATGCCAATCAACCTACGTTGTGGACGGGGAGGAAAGCGAATTATGCAGAGGAATCTTACAAAGCCTGTGGCCAGCATGCAACTCCACATATAAAGAAGAAAGAGAGAAATTCAAACCCCTAACCCCTGGAGGTGTAAGGCAGGAGGCTCAAGGCTGCATCCTACTGTAAATTCCTAAATATTATTTCAAGAAAGCTGTGGCATTGTTGGAGGTGATTTGATCTTTTCTACCGTGGTACACAGTTTTTTTTTTTTTCTTTCCTTCTTTTTCCTTTCTTTTCCAAAATAATGGGCCTCATGAGGAATTTCTGTCAATTGTTTTCGACCAATCAGTGGGCTGTACTATTTATTATTTTCCGTTTTATACGAGTCTTTCGGGAATGAAAATGGAAAAATGGATGGAGCATAAAATGTTGGATTTGTTACTGCACCACATTTTCTGATGGAAACCCACTATACTGTATATATGTTTGTGTGTATATATATATATATATATATATATATAGTAATTATGAAAGTTAACTCCGCTGGCAGAGCCTCATATATCTGCGATAGAGCTGGGAAATGAGATCTGCTAAAGCTGCTTTAGAGAGAGAGATTATTTTAATAATGGAGTAAGCTAATAAACACAAAGCCATAAAACTGATGCATCTTCACATTTGTAGGGCTCGCTGTGTCTACTCTAAGAGCAGCTGTTCGGCATACACACATGTTCACTAGCAAACATTAACACACCGCCGTTAACGTTAAAGCTACGCTCACAGAAGAACATTCATCATCGTGACACTCTGTTTGCGTTTCCCCCTAAAACACGCACACCCACACGCGCACACGTACACGGCCATTTTTTGCTTCGCCCCCTCGCCAGAGAATTGGCTCAACGTCAAATTAATGGAAGCTTTCCTCATCCTGACAGTAATGCTAGCCTCCAACTTATTCTCCAATGAGTTCACGACCTCCCCTCCCCCTACCCCCCCCCCTCTCCCTGTCAAATGATGAATTGTGGGGGAGAAAATAAGGTGCTGCTGTGTGCTGAATAGTTAAGCAGAGCCCCCCCCCCTAAACACACACATACACTCGTGCACGCATACACACACACTAAGCACTTTGACATGCACAGATTAAGCAAATAAGGTGCATAAATACACAATCATTTTCCTAGCACCCAAACACTCACACACTCGCTCCTTGAAGTACAGTGGATTTGTACATCAGATCAGAATCGGATGCAGTCTTAAAGAGTGGCCCTGTTATTAATATTATTCTTATTTTTATCTTTTCTCCACTCTTCAGACACGGCAGTCTGCGACAGACATGTTGTGTTTTGTACGAATCGAAAAGCTAATCTGTAAATTCGGCCCATCGGCCCTTCCGAGTAAACACAATTCAAATTCCATTAGTACCCGGAGCCAGGCGACTGGATCGCAGGATTTATTATGAAAGATGCAGAAGCCATGAATGTGACGAGTTGGGACAGATTTTCAAAAGCAGAAGTGATGGATTTACGGATACATTGCATTTTCTATAGAGTGCCGTGATGTCTAAATCCAGAACAGGTGCGATAGTAGAGAATGGCTTGGTTAAATCTTTCCCTCTCTCTGTCTTTCAGACAATCTAAATGCATTTTTTCTGTCATTTTAAACCTTCAAGTTCTCAGACTTAGAAACGCGGTCTGTTCCGGCTTAGCGTACAAACCTGAGGTTTATACAGTATGTTCTCCATTAATACAGTTTGAATGTTACTGCTTTGTGGCATCCATCCCACAAGCGATTTAAACAGTGAACATTCACTTTGCAATGCAATGCAGGCCAGCATACAAGCAAATACTTGTGACCTTTAACACAATATATTGATTTATTTGATATTGTGTGAAACTGTGTTTCTCTACAAAGCATATGCGATCATCAGTATGCCCTTCATATTGTGAAGCTGGCATCCATTACATTTACTGCCTCTTAGTACGCCGCTCGTCTGATTGGATAATAAACAGGTACAGGAGCAGTTGCATGAGAGGGAACTGTCCGCTACAAGTTAATTAATCGCAGATAGCTCCGTTCTCCCGGAACAGATTTTTAAAAAGGGTACGCAAATATACTTGGATGTCCGTCAATATACTTTGGCCGACCGCCCAAGTATACTCTATGTGTGAGAAACGGTGGTATAAATAGCGTGTGAATCTCCGTCTAGTTCAGTATGCCTATGGAGAGGATTGCCGACTTGACAATTGTCCAGAAGAAAATCGTCAACACCCTCAGAAAGGAGAATACGCCACTGATGTTCATTGCTGAAATCTCCGGCTGTTCAGAGAGTCCTATATCGAAGCATTTTAATGGAAAGTTGACTGGAATGGAAATGTGTGGTAGGAAAAGATACAAGAGCAACAGGGAAGACTGTAGCCTTAAAAAAAAGCCGTTCAAGACCTTGGGAGACCAAGACCTTCACAATGAGTCGAGTGAGACTGGAGTCAGTGCCTCAAGAGCAGCCACGCACAGACATCTTCAGGAATCTGGCTCCAATCGTTGCATTCTTAGTATCAAGCCACTGAACTAGAGTCAACCTCAGAGGCATCTCTCTTTTCAGATGAATGCAAATATTTGCATTTCCTTTGGAAATCAAGATCCCTGAGTCTGAAGGAAGGCTGTTTGTGAGGCACTTGGAGATGCACAAGTAGCTTAGAGTCTAGTTTGAAGTTTCCAGTTGCTGATGATTAGGGGTGCCATGTTGGTTCACAGTGTTTAATCAAGTCCAAAGTCAAAACAGCAATCTACCAGGAGATTGTAGGGCACTTCATGCTTTCGCCAGCTGACGAGCTTTATGGAGATGCAGATTTACTTTTCCAACAGAACCTGGCACCTAGCCACAGTGCCAAAATTACTACTACAGTAACTGGTTTGCTGACCATGATATTATGACCATGATTAGCCAGCCCATTCATTTGACTCTCCATGGTGTATTGTTAACAGAAAAATGATAAATACCTGGCCCAACAATAAAGACAAACCAAGGGCTTCTATTAAAGCAACATGGTCTTCAGTAATGCCTCAGCAGGGCACTAGGCTAATCGCCCTCATGCCACGCCGTACCTCACTCACTCATCATCTCTACAGCTTAATCCTGTATTCAGGGTCACGGGGGCCTGGAGCCTATCCCAGGAGACTTAGGGCACATGGCAGGGTACACCCTGGACGGGTTGCCAATCCATCGCAGGGCACACAGACATACACACACGCACACACTACGGGCAATTTGGGAACGCCAATTAGTCTAACCTACATGTCTTTGGACTGTGGGAGGAAACCGGAGTACCCGGAGGAAACCCACCAAGCACGGGGAGAACATGCAAACTCCATGCACACAGAGACGGGAATCGAGCCTGGCCGGGGATCGAACCCGGACCCTGGCGGTGCAAGGCGACAGTGCTAACCACTACACCACCAAGCCGCCGCCACGCCGTACCAATTTAGTAATTTGTGCTAAAGGAGCCCAGACCAAGTAATGAGCGCAGACCTTTCAAAATTTCTGTTTTGCAAATATGCATGTCCAAATCTTAATGTATCTTTAAATTGACTTAAATTGCATTGATATTTTGAATGAATATTTTTTTTAAAAACTGGCTCCCTTATTCTTCAAACTAAAACAAAAAATTAATTATATTACCACATGAGACTAGTATTTGTACTATGAAGTTTGTTCTGTTTAACAAGCAGAAACAGAAAGTAGTCTAAAGTAAGTCCAAAACCACTGTACTGGAAGTGCTTTACTTTATTATATTTTACCTGTGATTATGTGTAATTATCAGCTACATTAGCATCATATTTCCATTGCAAAACTATTGCAACACCTCAGAGAGCAAAACATGTTTTGGTTGATTGACTGCATTCCGAGTAGAGGGGATAATGTCGAAATCTGATTTATTGCCAAACCGTCCATTTAACACTGTCAGAATTTGGCAGCACATTTGGTACATTTTTGCAGGGTTCGTACCGAGAACTAGCTGACCAACTGCTTTAGCTGCTAAGCTCAGACATTAACCTTTGCAATGCGTGTGTGGGTGTGTGCGAATCGGAGGACAACTCGACCTGTTATTTGCTTTCATTCGTGCTGTCAGCACAGGCAGTAATTTATTTGTCCTAAATCTCCTTCACATTCTCACTATCGTGTTATCAGCCACACACATACAGTACATTCACAGGCATTTGTCTGACTCTCCTTGCGAAGACCTTTCATTGGCATAATTATCAATGCAACAAATTAATACTTGGCCTACATCTTAATGATATGCCTACGTCTAACCATGGCACCTCATGGAAGGCTTTGTGGTTTTAGTTGTCCATCTATTTATTGTCCATGCTGATTACCCTGTGTAGGGGGCCAAGAGCCGATCTCAGGGACTTTACAGTACAGTACATGACAGGGTACACCCTGGATGGACTACCAAACCATTGCAGAGCACCGGCACAACCAACCACAATTTACAGGCAAATTAAATAACGCCACTCAACCTACACCGTGGGCACTGGTGGCTTATGGGTAGGTTTCTCTCCTGCCATGCGGAAGGCCTGGGTTCAATTCCCAGCCCTGAGACTTGATGCAGTCAAGGTCGCATACAATGGGAGGGTTGCATCAGGAAGGACATCCGGTGTGAAAACCTGTGCCAAATGTGATGGTAGCATCCAAAAGACCGAGCCAAGCTACACCTTTAGATTGTGGGAGGAAACTGAAGTTCCCAGAGACGAGAATGAAACCCCCAACCCTGGAGGTGCAAGGCAACAGTAGCTAGGTTTACATGAACAATTTGTCTTCAGTCCAACTGAAATCATTCCAATTACACATTCCAGCGTAATTGTTTAATAAGATCAAAGCATTCATCCGAATAAAACCTTTTGACATGTGCCAAAGTGGTTCTGCCTACTGCAGAAGTGTTTAATCGAAATTTTTCTCCAACTCAGAGATTAGGTTAGGCCTCCCATCTTTTCAGACAAATTCCATCTTGGAATGCATTATGATTGGTGGAAAGGTTATCAGTCTCATCTATAGTTAGAAATGAAATGGCGAGCCAGCCAGTGCACCTTCCTCAGTCACAGATCAGGCGGGTGAAGGGTTCAAAGTAAACAGTGGTAGTTGAGAGTTGTTTGTTCACACCGAGTTTAGGGATCAGAAATTGCAGTGATATTTCCTTTCTCGAAACAGGTAAGAAACACTCGGCTCAAGTGTTTACAAGACAAGAGAGTATCAAATGTTTACACAGACACACACACCTTATACCGATTGAAGATTTATGATCAGGGCTGGATCTGACTGAGGTGTTTACATGATGCATTTTCATTCCGAATGGGCCGAATATTAAAGTCGACTACTAAGCTACAATGATGCTACTTTTGAACCTTTTTTTTCCCCCACAACATTTCCTTGTGCATCCCAACAAGCTCAAAACCGTCAGGCTTGCCCATTAGTCGGCATTTGGGCAAGTACTTTGGTGACATATCAGTTCATAAATTGTATGTATATGTGTAGCATACAGCATATTATACTGTACATCATCTAATACATCAAACAAAAACAAGTTGGTCATTTTAAAAACCTAGAGAAACCTTTTAAAATGGGATCTAACCGTACCGAAATAAATGCAGCTCCAGCCTGACGTACCCAATTCCCTGACCTTATTTAAAGGATTTAGATGAAAAATTGAGCATGCATTTGAACCTTTGCCTCTGTTTTGTCATTACACCCTAGAATCAGGAATTCACACTGCATGTATAACTGATGAGAAGTTAATGCATCCCATAAGTCGGTACTTTTATAAAAAAGGTTAGGAGCTCTTTAAACCCATTCATGGATGAAATGAATTCATCAAGTTTAAAAAGCCTGGAACTGTGCTCAACTCTCAGATCCATCACGCACATTTATGAGCAAAATTCATAAAGCATTCAACTGCACTGCAACAACCAACAAAAACAGCTGGATCATAGGAAATCTTTCGGCACGTGTTTATGTGCTTGGTAGAATTTTAAAGATCTCAGTCAAATCTCAAAAGTAATTAGATGACAGGGTTTAGTTTATTTTGCCTTGTTCAGATAGGAGCGGTTTGATTTGGTGCACTTTAAAAAAAAACCCCAGCAGCATTTCAGGACTGTTTAAACACACTCTTTTCCACTTATTGCTCCATTTGGGCTTGGATAGACGCCGTCGACTTCTCCAGTTAGTGTTGCGATGAAAAGCTCAAATGAAGTTTGCGAGATAGTCGAGGGAAGGCGTTGAGCGCGTCAGTGTTCTCTTAGTCGATAGTACCGTTTAACATTCAGATTCACACACACTCTTTAGCTCAACAGCAGTGTGAGCACCAGCCAGTCAACAGCCTAACATTTTGTGTGGGAGACCTTTTTCTTCGGTGACAAAGAGAAAATATAAACATTGTTATAAACAGATCATCTCGCAAATTGAAACCGTGAGATGACTAAATATATAAATGTCCCGCTTCTGCACTCGCGAAATTCACTACAACACGATTGCACCTTTTTGAAACGTTTTTTCGAAACGTGAAGAACAAAACACATCTTTATTAGAATTGTTTATTTTATTTCTTTTTAGACATATGATACATTACCACATCCTGTTCTTTTTACTTTGAGTTCAGTGTGAAACATAAGTTCGAGTCAAACTGGGACTTTTGATTGCGCAGAATAACAGAACACAAGTTTTATGAGAGTTAAAAGACTAGCTTTATTTCTCGATTTAATCCCCTACTACGCTAATGCACTTATCCCAGCGTTTCACTGGGGCTTGGATACCATCAAGGTAAAACGTTTTCCAAGTACACCGGAGACATGCCTGCTTCACGTATGAAATGCTGGCCTCCCAGGAACTCCATTAATGATCCAAACATGTGGAAATGGCAGAGAGCGAGATCAGGACTGTACACAATAATGATATGGCAAGAACTCCAAGCGGAAGTTCCTGTATTGTGCAATTGATTTGTTTTTGTGAATGATTGTGCATACAGTTCCCACTGACGGTGGTTCAAGTCAAGTTACAGTCCAAATAAAAGTAAAGCTTTTATAACTATCAGGTCCTTTTTCAGGTCAAGCCATTAATTTCAACTAATTGGCTTCAGCTATTTGGACTGGAACAATACAATTTTTTTTTTTTTTTCCCACAACCTCTTCGTCAAGTCTAAGTACACATTTAGCAAGAACAATTGGCCTCATGGACCAAATGTGCACCATTCAAAACCATGTACTACTGCAGCTAAGAGTCTCATCAATGTACTGTGCTCGAAGCCTTCTGTAAACGCAACTCGGTTTTATGCATTCATTCATGAGAAATTTCATCAATTTCCTTTTCATCAGTCCTTGTTTGACTTGAACTCCACTCATATATTTATATGGTCTTAGTCATATCTTTGTCATTTTGTTATATTATTGCCTTTAGTCAAGATCTACAGATTTTCTTAACGACTGTTTCCTTTCAAATTTCCTCAGTGATTTTCTTTTTATTTATACTGTAGCATGCAAGCGTCATCGTTTTAATTCATTTTACTAAAGCAAGGCCATGTTACAAATGTGAATTAAAATGACAGGCGTATTAAAGCCCAGTCCATGTTTTTTTTGCAGCAAGTTATTTCAAATTAAAAGCAGCCAAAACCATCATACCGTTATGAACCGCCTCCTTCATAGTAACAAATTGAATATCGTAACTAATCTAATAATCACATTTAGTTATGTTTGTAAGTGTTTATAACTTTTTTACATTTGTCTCTTTAATGTCTTTATTTGAACCCCTTTAGATATTTAATTCTGTCACGTTAGTAGTTGTAGTTGTTGACTAAAGAAAATGACAACAGAAATGTCACTGATGAACATTTTTGAAATAAAGTCGAGACCAACGTTGTTAAGTCACCAACAGCAGGTCTAACAGAGAACAAGTCAAGATGGCGTGGTAATTGGTCAAGTCCAAGACAAGTTCCAGTCCAATTAAAAGTAAGGCTAAGAACCCTCCTGACCTTTTCCAGGGTAACCAATTACTTCAACTAGGTGGCTTCATTTAAACAAAAAACATCTCGACTTTTTTTTCCCTTCAAGCTCTTAGATTCGGTTTCTCGTCTGCCATGTGGAAGGTCCCCACCCACTAGATGCAGGGCCGGTCCCGGGTATTAAAAATGGGAGGGTCGTGCTAGGTAGGGCATCTGGTGTAAAAGCTGTGCCAAGTTGTTTGTATGCAGATCGCTGATGGTTCCACCCCTCAATGGGATCCTAGCAACAGTTTATCTCATGGAAGAAGCGATATACAAATGACTACTTATTTTTTGATCATATCTACATTTTTTCCCCCGTACCCATCCATTTCTGGGATTCGCCAATGTTATTATTTTTGCTTTTAGGTAAAAGAAAATTGGGACTGGAGAACACCCCTTACCAATGAACAACAACAACAACAACAAAAAACAGCTCCAGTTTTCACAGCCTGCAATTTTTTTTATCCAATACACAGAAACTCTTTACCTTATTTACACCGCTTAATCCTGTATTCAGGGTCACAGGGGGCCTGGAGCCTATCCCAGAAGATATACAGTAGGGCACAGGGACACCCTGGACAGGGTGCCAATCCATCACAGGTCACACACTCACACTCATTCACACACTACGGCCAATTTGGGAACCGATTCATCTAACCTACATGTCTTTTCCGAATGGTGAACAGATTGCTGTTAGTTGCTTTGGCCTTCCAGGGCTTAATCGGAGAGTGCGTTTGTTAAGAGATCACACAGATTTCAGGGGATGGATGAATGCGTGCTGACTTGTTTCAAAGTACTTTGAAACATATAATTATGAAAAACCACAATCTAGTTTAACTGTTTTTTCATTTTTTTTTTACATACCCGACAGAGGTTATGGCCTCACTCCATGTACTAGCAAACCAGTTTTCAAAAAGATTTATTTAACTGTACGTTCCTCGGCTGACACGGCATTCACAGTGTCACAGATCTTTTGCCTTTGTGGTTTTTTAAAAAAATGATTTCCCTGTAACGCCAGAGCTCTCATTCTGGAAGATCACATAATTACTGCAAGTTCATTGCAAAGTACTTTGATTTCGCGACTGCTATAGTTCTTGTTATTATTACTGCCTTCCTTGTGTGACGTGTCTTTGCCCATGGCACAACATGCACCTGCATTTACAGTATATGGTGTTAGGGGGCGCTGCTTACGGTATGTTATTAAATGCTAAGCCTTTGCTAAAGCCATACGCCTGCAATGTTCCATCAAGTTGATTCAGCACTCCTTTGACCCGGGACGTTTAAGAACATCGGTACATCAGATGTTAACGTCTCTTATTTTTTGTCTTAACAGAAAATTAAGAGAAGAGAAATTTATAAGATTGTTGCTGTATGAGTCACAATATCTCGGACAGTTTCACGTATAAAAACAAATAATTCTCAGAAAAGCACCAGTCAATACAGAAAACTACGAAAAAAAATCTTGAGACTGGAATCGAGTCCAAGACCAGAATTGAGTACCGGACTGAACCCAAAATCAAAGAAGGTTCTGAAATCCTAATGAGCTGGCTTGACTATCTTTTTTTTTTTTTTTTTTTGATGTCATGAAGAGATCGGATTGGACCATTTGCTCTTTGGGTTTGTGAAAATCTGTAATATTTTCATTTATGTATTTCTCCAAAATTCAAATGACACGTTCTTGAGGGTTCAAATTCGCTTCACGGTTACCTTGAAACATGATGCTTTTTGCATGAGCTTGACCTACATAAACATTTAATTGGGTTTCATGGAACCAACCAAAAAAAAAAAAATCTAAAAACGTATTAGCAAAATTAGAAAGTAAGGTCTAAGCAAAAATCAATCCAAGGTTCTGGCCCAAGTCTAATCTTATTATTATCCACTCACACGATTTCTGAAAGAGTCTAACCTCAACCATTTAGGCTTGAGAAAAAAACAAACAAAAAAAACAAGCAACAAGAGAAATCACACTTAAATTCCCTCACTTTTATATCATCTTATATAACTTTATCTCTAATAAAAGCCTGTATTTGTTTTCTCAACAGAACAAGGATGCTTCTGGTGTAAACCAAGATCAATGGTCCCTCCTTCTCTCTGACCATCACTGGCAAGCACAAGGGATTTCAATTGAATTACCGGTGACGTCCAAGAGCATTTCCTTTACTCAACGCGAAAACAAACGCCAGCATAAAGTAAAGTTACAGCACGCCAGGGGTTGTGGGAAAAGACCGTGCATGGTGAGAAAAAAAAAACACAAGAAGCATTTAGTCCATGATGCAGGACAATCGCGAGTGAGACAGACCATCCGCCGTGCTCGGAAAGAAAGGTCCGGAACAAAGGTGACGCTTTGATCACCTAAAGGATTATCTGATTTTTGTAAATGAACCAGAACACCATTATGTTCATCCCATGTGGTCTTTCTTCAGTTTGGGATTTCATGGTGACAGCCCACACCGATGAACTCAAGTCTGATGGTTTTTAGGAATAAATACACGGATATCTCTAAAAGCCCTCCTTCGAACCTGTGACTGTGTGGAAAACCTCCACGACATACATGGAGAAGGACACAAACACTTCAGTCTGGATGCTGATCTTTTAAGGCAGTAAAGCGGTACTCAGACTTTACCCAGACGGAGGCAAGCAGTCTCACAATCCACCCAATCAAAGGTAATGTTTTTTTTTTTTCCCCCATCACTTCAAATATATACTATTGTGCAAAAGTCTTGAGCCTTTATTTTGCTCCCAAAGAGCCAGACTTTCTTGAATTTTCTTTTTTATATATAGTCTTGAGGAATAGTTCACCAGGCTTCCTGAAGGGCCCTAGTATTTACTCGAGCCCCTGTACCTGACTAGTATGTTTTTTGTTTGTTAAGCCATACAGTGACCTACTGTATGAATCAGTCAAGATTTCAAAACTTAAGGCATGAACCAGTGAGAAACAAGTGCAGATGATGACAGATGATCAGGCCAGTGATTATAATACTAATTGAATTCATTGCGATGTTTCTAAAAGCGAAAATTCGTATTGCAATACAAGTTTTCCCATAAGGAATAATGCATATGTAGATAATCCGTTCCTGCCAGCCAAAAATATTACCAATATTTAAAAAAATAATAATAATAATAATTTTAAAGACAGACAGGTTTCTCTGAAAAAAAAATCTTGGTTGACTTCGGGTTGGCTTTCCACTGACACTAACGAGTTTTGAACCGTTCCCGGTTGTAAGTAACGAAAATTCGTACAGGATGGCATTCGTATGCTGAGGTTCCACTGTACTGGTGATGCTGAATGCTGAGTGCTTGGAACAGACGAGAGGGGAAATGAGGTTGTTACAGTAAATACAGTAAGCAACTAATAAACTGTATCTTCAGGCACCTTGCAGCCTGGCACAATAAAAACATTTGTTCCAGTTTAATCGGGCATAATTTAATGTAATCTAACACGGAGAAAAGAGGTGTTGTTTCACCTGGTCTTTTTTTGTTTCACATGGTTTGCAAAGATTATAGGGTGATTGCATATTCATTAACTGCTTATATAAAATTAACAACGTGATTAATACAGAGCCATGTGTATTTAAGATTCTGGAGTCGTGGCCCCCACTGAGACCCAGAATACTTTTTATTAAACAGTCCAGCTTGGCTCAGCAAAAAACAGTGGTGTGATGAGTACAAAGCACACTGACACTGCTACTGTAGTAATAATTCACGTGAGTGCCAATAAAAGGAACGAACGATCAAGGAAATTGTTCATTCAGTTTAAAAATGAATTTTTTTTTTTTAAATAAATAAAATCGACTTGTTTGCAAATGTATTTTAATTTTTGAGCAACTACTGTATATTAACGAACCAAATGAAGTGAGCACCATCTTAGTTCTCAACAGTATGTAAAAATGAGGTAACCATAGCTGGCTTGATGATAACTCAATTAATTATTATTATTGAATTATTATGTTAAACCCACCAAGCACAGGGAGAACATGTAAACTCACACAGTCTGCACACAGACCCAGCGGTGGGAATCGAACCCGGACCCTGGCGGTGCAAGACAACACTGCTAACCACTACAACACAATTTTTTAACCTATGAAATTATGATAGCTTTACTGGTTTTGTTCGCATAACATACTGTATATAAGTACATCAATTTTCTTGCAGTTTCCTTTTAAGTATTTTAAGCAATAAATGCTTGAAAAATTGGACTCATTTTTATCTGCTATATCTTTATATAAGAAACTGCTTTGTTTTACCTCTGTCTTTAAAGTTACATTATAAAAATCTTTTCGCACATATTATATCTTTTAATATAGATATGTTATTATGCTGGTAAATGCATTATTGTTTTTATTATGTAATGATGATTAAAAAAAATAAATAACGCTACATTAAAATGTGAAAGAACTACTATTTAATTATGCTTGTAAAAAAATGTACTGGCACAGTGAACCATGTACTCAAGCCCTACAACAAGAGTACACACAGTTTGTTACCATCCATCCTTGCAAATTACTCATAATCCAGAATGTTGGCTCTCTACCACCAAGCAAGCTGTATAATAATTACTCACCAATGCTGAATATGGTGACCATTCTTGCCAAGGTACTATACAAGCCATGACAGGACGTACAGTAGAGGTGGAGCTGGGAATAGTGCAGATCTCTAGAATATGTGAGGTCAGAAATTTAAGGTGTCAGGTTTATTTATACAGTTTATATATTCACCTACAGTAATGCTTTCTTATCACATGTTCTTCTATGTGAGTCTTCTTGATCGCCCATGTGGGGCAAATCTCTAACGGCTTCCTGTTTACTTTGTTAGACCTCTGTGTTGGATATAGCTTAAAGGAGATAAGCACACTGCCTAGTGCATAGGAGGGAATTTGAGTTTCAGACCAGAATGCAGTATGTATGACCGCTTGTAAATATTTAAAGTCATTTGGGTCAATACTTTGTATTTTCACTAAAGATTAAAGTATTAGTATACACATTAATATCCCCTGTGTTGATTTAACGCTTAGTATTTAACTGGACCTATATAAACACGGTAGTTTGTTAATTCAGCACTCTGGGTCAACACTGGGGATTTGGCAGTGTACTTGGCCGTATTTGGCCAGCCACTGAATTAAGCTTCGCTCCTCCTTGTTTCCTCGAGGCAGTAAAGCACCGTCGAATTTGCACATGGACATTAAAAATACATTTTCTCAAGCTTCTGCTTACGATTACTCTATGAGAGAATAATGTGACAACATCACATAGATTATAATCAAGAGAGATCATTAACACCCAGGGAAACTCCTCCTACATTCACGGTTAGAATTATACACACACTCAGATCAAGCAGAATATTCCTCATAGGTGATTTTTTGTTGTTGTTGTTGTTGTTGTTTGCACCGGTGAATCACACCACAGTAATTCCCCTACATATGGGCATTCAAGTTATGAACTTTCGAAGATACAATATGGACATGCATTCACGCATGTTCAATCACGGAAGTTAAATCACATATCCGACGTATATTGTTACGTGCGTGCAGTTTGCATCCTCTGCAAATGCAGTACAAGCCCAGAAGCAAGGATAAAAGCAGCAGATATTGCTAAAAAGCGCCAAGCAATAACGATGGAGCTAAAAGTGAAAATAATTTAAGGGAATGGAGTGAGGTGAAAAGATGGCCGACATTGCTCATTCTTTTAACGTGAATCATTCAACACTGTACTGTAATAGTCTGTGTATAGCCAATTGTGTTAGTATCCTAATACAGTACCTAGACAATGTTTCTTGGACTTATGAACAAATTGTACTTACAAACATGCTCTCTGAACGGAACTTGTTTGTATGTAGGGGACGTACTGTAGTTAATGGACAAACACTGTCTGGCGGAAAACCTTCAAACCCAGACTTTCATTCCTAGATGTTCCTAACTTTTTCGTAATGTTTGGCTTGTAATAATGGGTATCACCAAGGAGCACCTGATACGCTACAATCACGATACCTAGGTGTCGATTTGGTTTGTATTGCAATTCTATTAGTAACAGGATCTTACAGTATGAATATCCAGATTCAATATTATTCACGTTTTACATTTCTAAACCAACCTAGCAAATAATTCGCTCCTACCACACAGGATTCTGTGCTGCCTGCCAAAGTGGGAACAGTTTAGAGCACCACCAGTAGGATTGTAGCGGAATTGCAACATTTCACACCTCTAATGCAAAAATATACCATATAGATATTTGCTATTGGCTTGTGTGGAACCATACTATTAATTTAAAAAAAGGATGAAAGAAAATAAAAACCAATTGAAACATATTGAAAGAGTGACTACCTTGGATCTTATAGCCACTTAGCTTGGCATGACTTTCTATTAATAATTAAAAAAAAAAAAAAAACAGGTGTTGCATAATTGCCTAGCTGTCATTATCTATCTGTTCACTGATAATTAACCATAAATATTCAGTGCCACTAGGCTGTAATTTATGTAAATTAGCTGCACATATTAGGACTACTGCCCGATGTGGTATGAAAATCACATGGGTTATGGATCATTTCAAATGATTTAATGTTAGTATACAGCAATTCTGAGTTTAAATTGCCTAGTCAAGCTTTTAAATATTTATTTATCCATTTTATTCTCAGAATACATTTAGAGTACAGTCTGTTTATCTGCTAATTTCTTATTACTGCTTAAAACTTTGTGCTCTTCTGTTATAATGCTATATCTAGGAGAGTTACTGTGGTCACACAGTGTCCTGCTCAGCACTTAATAAATCGACTGCAGCCTAATATTCTGGGATTTGTTAGAATATTATACAATCTTCTTATAAAGAAGATTGAATGCTTTCTACACATATGATTAATGCATCGTCTACTATATATGCAACAACTATGAAACTTCAGGCATTATCATCAAACTACCACCTTATCTTAGCTTTCAGATTTGACGTTACCTACAATACAGTATCTGTAGTTAGTGTTCGATCTGTACAAGAGAAAAGTGAGATGAGTTTTTTTTTTTTTTTTTTCATTTCTTGGTACAAATCAATGGTACAGTACAAATAAATAGCCGAACAAAAATGCTGTTTAACTATACAGTATTTAGACTACAGCAGCACCATTTTTTCACAATTTGAGCCCTGGAATATGGCCTGTGCTGTCAGGAAAGAAAGAAAAAATCTTTAATGTGATAACCTGGTCATTCAGGTCACTTCATTTTATTTCTACATAACGTTGTTGAGCCTAGACAACCCCAGATCATTCCCCTGCCTCCAGCGGCTTGTACAGTTTACACTCTGCATGTGATGGGTGCCTCTCTTTACGTGCTTCCTTTCTTACCCTGAGACGCACTCATCACTCTGGAATAGGCTCATTCTGAACTCTTCAGACCACATGACCTTTTTCCATTCCTCCCGTCCAATCTGTATGCTCCCTATCATATTAGTCTTACTAACAAATGGTTTTCTTATGGCTACGCAGCTGTTTAGTCCCAATCCCTGGTGGAAATGCTCTTACAGTACTTTCACTGTTAAACATTGCTAAGGCTTCTACTCTCAGGTTTTTTTTTTTAATGCAACATCAAGTGATTTCTTTCTTTGGTCACAGTCATATATGATTTTTTTTTTTCCCAACCACATTTATTTCACAAAGTTTGAGAGGCTTCAGCACTACCCTTCCAGGTTTAGTCCTTAACTCAATTCCAGTCATTTCCGCATTCTCCTTAGTTGATTACTTTGATGGATGCAGGACTTTTTGAAACTGTGATTTTTTTTTTTTTTTTTCAGTATAAAAATGTAATCTATACACTATCCAAATATCATCAGCTATTAATCTACTGTATATAGCACATACAGTACTACACATACTATAACATACTCCAGTAGCCCACACACAGTACACAGTGAAAGTAATTAACACTTCCTTAATTTCATAAAACAGGACAGATCAACATTTTTGCGACTTTTTTAAGTAACATGATCCATTCTGTCTAACTCTGCATCTCAATATAATTTAACTTTTAAGCAGAAACATACGCTGATCGGCCATAACACTAAAACACAAATCATTATAGCTAATATTGGGAAGACCTCTAGAGGTGTGGTGTGGTGCGGGTGCCGCGTCTGGCACTGGGACATTAGCGGCTGATCGTTGAGGTGATGGAGTCATCCCTGAATCAGAATTGCCGGTCCTTTGCATTGATGCTTGATTGGATTGACATCTGGGGAATTTGGGGGGCCTTGAAGTCTTTGCCCCGCTAAGCCCCATAACCGTTAGGCTGAGTGTTCTGATACCTTCTGTTGTAGCCAATATTAATTATTTCCTCAGCAGTTTGTTGTATATTAGCTTTTCTGTGGTATTTGCTGGTATATGATCAATAATCAATGTTATTTCATTTACTTTTGCAGTGGTATTAATGTTATGCATGGCTGATCTGTGTATATCTACATACAGTTATACATACTGTACATGTATAACTGTATGTAGATATATTATTATTATTATTATATTATACCTGTATGCTCAAATAAAATCTAATTATAGTGCAGGTTCTGTATACACCAGGTGGCCACGATGACCTTTATTTATCTAGGAGGAGAAATTTCTTGGTGATCATCCAAATTATCAGGAAACAAACCTGCAGATATAACAGCAACACTGTAAAGACAAAAGACTTAACACAAAGTCAATCAAATTTGAATCAGGGCCGGGCATGATAATCCAGCAACCCGAAATAATTTTCCATCCAGCAGAGCACTAGAATACAGCGTCCCCATCATGACATGATGAGATCGATCATGGTGGAACAGGAACACGCATGTTAGAGGAATAGAGGCCGAATGAGAGCCGGTGTTCCTGCAATCCGATTAGGGACGTATGTGGGAAGAGGGGCGTCGCTGGATTGTTTTTTGTGTGGGTGAGGATTTTCATCAGCTGTAAGAAAAAAAAAAAGGGGCAGAACAAGAAAGGATTAAAGGAGTAGAGTGGAAGAAGACAGAGGAGAAGAAATGAGAAAAGGATTTTGCTTTTTTTTTTTCTTTTTTTTTTTTGGCTCATCAAATAGAAAAGAGGCCGCAAAAAAAAAAAAAGATCGAGAGAGAGGGAGACAGATGAAATGAAAGAATCAAAGGCAAACGAATATAGAGGAGGGGGAAATGAAAGAGACTTATGGACAGGAGGAAGAGCTAGATTATGTGTCTGCGTGTTTGTGCATGTGTGTATCAGACAGAGAGAGAGAGAGAGAGAGAGAGAGGGAAGGGGAAAAAAGACAGGCTGAAAAAAGGGGCATGATGAAACAGAAGGGTTTGCATGAAAGCAGCAGAGAGAAATTGCGACTCAATCAGCCGCCTTGTTTCTTATTCAGAGCACGTTCAGATATGGACTATAACGGACGAGGAAAAGAGGGAGCGCGAGGGAGAGAGCGAGAGGCAGACCGAGATGAAGGAAGAGATAGGGGTTGTTCAATTTGAATTTAAACACACTGCCATCTTTTTTGCTAACCAAAGATGATGGATTGCATCCAAATGCAATACTCAAGACATACTAAGCACCCACATAGCCTAAGCACGCACACGCACACACACACACACAGAAAGAGAGGGATGCAGTCTGATTTCCCTACATAAGGGAATAAATATATACATGCACTCACAGAGTTGACAATTTACATTTGACAGGAGCGGGGGA
>QMIH01000025.1:326321-351988 GCA_003987875.1 Clarias batrachus | reverse complement strand
TTTTTTTTTTTACAAGGACAATATTCCTTCAATCTGATTGAAATTATTGCGATCAGAGATTCCAGAAGTGTTTACACGAGCACTGATGAGCTAAGATGTGTGTTGACGCGCACAAAGCATTTAATCAGAATATACATATTTTGAGATTGCGAAGCGATAAAGCGTTTAATCTGCAGGAAAATAACCGACAACGAAGAAGAAGGAGAAGAAATCTTTTTTTTTTTTTTTTCAATCTTTCAGAAAATTCAGTTCATTCCGTAAAACAAGATGACCAAGACGAACCCACGTCGTGTCGTGGGAACAATATTTGCATTTCTGCCGTTCTAATTAAGCAGCGTGCTCAGAAGTAAAGACTGCTCCTGCGGATTTTAAACAGGAGGAGACCATACGAGGAACATTTACAGCTCTTCAAGAACAATAAATGTTCCTGCAGGAAACTTGTCACGTCACTTACAGTCACGTTCCAAAATGTGTACCCCCCCTCTTGTAATACTAACAGTTTTTGTGTAAAAGAATAATAAAAATCTTCTACAGGATTTAAGAGGCCAAGGTGCAGCCAGGTGCTGCTAATCTTTAGCCCTTGATTAATTGATCATCTGCAGGTGTGCAGACCTCTATATAAAACCAGCGGTTTTCTGGTCTGGAGCATTCGGGGCCCGAATTCACAAAGCTTCTTAGAATTCTCTCAGAGAGCTCCTAACTTAGCTTAAAACGTCCTAGCTGGGAGTCCTAGACTAAAAGGTGATTTAGGAAACTTCTCAGAGCAACTCTTACTTTGAGTAAGTAAAGTACAAAAACCTTTATATTAGTCAGGAGGCGTGTTTGACCCCGTTGCTAGGGACGATGCAGCAATTCAAGGACTGTGATTGGTTGATAAAAAAAAAAAATCTGTATAGGTCTTAAAAGGAAAATAGAATATATGATCATATAATTAATAGTTTATGTTATAGGCTAAATAACGTAAAAGCTAATTAAAACAGCCAAATGTTGCAAAGGGGCCTACTTTTGAAGCAACCAATTTCCACACAGTAGTTACTATATTTAAATTCTTACTTTTATTTACCATACTGACTTGTAATCCATTTCAGATTGATGGAAGCAAAATCGCTCAGCTTTGACCAATTTACATGATTCCAGGTCTGTTTAAGTTGCACTTTTGGATGCTACGGTATGTAGCCAACAATTCAAAAGAGATGGAAGGAAGTACATCAACAAGAAAACCATTTCGAGCAGAAGAGCAGCGTTTACTTTTACATCAAGTGTTGGGAGAATATTTCTTATTTCCGCCATTTTGTCCTCTGCTATAGCAGCTCTTAAGCCTCTTAAAAGTCCTCCTCTCTACTCTTAACCAATTTTACCTGAGGAGTTGTTTTAAGGTCTAAGATGTTTCGTGAATCATTTTTATCTTTACTAAGATTTAGTCCTAAATTTAAGGGGAAATTCTAAGAAAATGTCATAATTCTAAGAATTTTCTTAGAATTTTATAACTAGGAGCAACTTTTAGGCTTAAGACGCTTTGTGAATACAGGCCCAGGTTTGTGCTAACACAATGCCCAGACATAAGCAACGGTCTTAGAGAAGCAAGTGTTGCTCTACTCCGGAAATGTGGAAAGGGTTACGAAACAATTCCGAATAATTTGGAGTTCAGCGCTCTACATTGAGAAAGATTATTCATAACAGCAATGTATTCAAGACAGTTGCCGGCTTTCCAAGAGTGTACGTCCCAGCACATTCACCTCAACGTCAGACCGTGCGATGCTCCGAGAACCGGGCATGTTAAATATTAAAGTTCATGACACAATTAAAAGAAGACTGAAGGTTGCCAGGAGAAAGCCACTCCTGTCTAAAAAGAACACAGAAGCACAACTGAGGTTTGCAAAACTGCATCGGAAAAAAAAAAAAAAAACACACAACTTTTGGGGGAAAAAATGTCCATCTTATGGAGAGATGAGACCAAAGTGGAGTTGTTTGGCCTTAATGCCCAAACAAAACCAAACAGCATTTCAGTAGAAACACCTCATGCCCACTGTCAAGCACAGGAGGGGAGATGATTTGGGTTTATAGTACTTTGTAGCCAAAGGACCTGGGCACCTTTGGTCAATTGACTTGACCATGAACTCACATGTCTTTGTTTTCACTTCATTCATGTTAAATAAATAAGGGCACACTGAAAAAAAGTTATATGTTGCCTAATACTAAGACACGATATGATCAGTTGATTATTATATTTTACACAAAAGCAGACTGAATTAAAAGAGGTGGTGCATTGGATGACAGTATTGTTACCCCCTACTATATTTTTATACCAACGGAAGCAAAACCTATCAAATGGATTATGAAAGGTTTATGCGACCCTGTCATTATGATTGAAAATTCCTTCCAGTCAGGGCTGATCAGGTCAAGCTGTTCAGACCCAGGTGGTTACATGATGCATGTTTATTCTGATTGGACCTGATAGAGTTTTCTTATATTTTTCTATGACTATAGCACTATTCGGGACTATTTTTGCTGGGGGACGTTTGAGTTTGAATTTCGTTCAGCCGACGTCTGTCATTTCATGTATGGATTCGGACAGGATTAACATCTCCGTGATTATTAAGGAGGCGGGCGTGTCTGTGTTTTACATGTGGGCGTTGCACAAGACCACGTGTTGAGGATGAGGATTTCTACTGAAGCGTAGAAAGCAGAAACCCGAATACCGGCGCGCTAGAGATTGTACGGTAGTTCGCGTTGACCAAAACACACAAGGAAACGCGTTTTGGAAAAAAACATTTTCAGCAAACACCGACATTCGCATTCGGACAGGATTAGATTTCTCAGAGGACCGCCGAGTTTGCTGAAAAACTGTAGGTCATTTGCTCTGGAATTTTCACAGAGGTCGTGTGAGAAAAAGACAGACATGGCAGATTCGGACGGGATTAAAATGTCTCTAACGCCCCCCAGTAAAACTAGTCCCGTCCGAATAGTGCTTATGTGTCCTTAAGTTCTTTCTCACTCCTTATATGGCAGGACAGTACTTCCTGTTGAATGTTTATAAAACCTCCCCCTCGTTGTTTCTCCAGATTTCTTTAGATCCTACAGTACAGATGCTCTTTGATGTTGTAGCGGATGTACATGATGCGTATGTACTACTTTGGGTTCTCTCAGGATGTTTGGCTTAGGACTTATACTGTATACCTCACTGATCTGTGAAAAACAGCGAACCTTCCAACACTGCATTGTGTGTGTGTGTGTGTGTGTGTGTGTGTGGGTGTGTGTGTGTGTGAGATCTCGCCTCTGTTGAAGCACAGAGGACAGAGCTAGCTGTTCATTCATCCACTTTATACTTAACAGGACTATTATTCTGATTACTAGTGCAATATTAGGGCCCATTTAAACGCACCTACTATGCAGAATAGGTGACTAGCACAATAGAATGCTAGCACATATTAAGCATTATACAGCAGTTAGTTCCAACTGAGCAATCTGGTTGGACGAAAGGCATTCCACAAGTGGTGATAATGGACGGTAACACCATATCTACCACTCCATGTCCCAGGGGTTCTACAATCATTAATTACACTAAATGTCTGTCGAAACATGTGTGCAAGTAGGTTGGTATGGAATGTAGTTCTGAGTAGAGAGCAGCTACCTGCCGAAATATATATTCAGACCCAGTCAGGGTCACATTTTACCAAGAAAATCTAACCAAGAATCCTAAATCCCAACCATGAATCCTAAATCCCTCTCTAACCCCTAATCAAGGGCATTACTTGGTATGTTGAACAAGTGCACTAGCTGCAACCCAGAATTTAAAGGAGCTGATATTATAAACCCCGGGGTTAATTCTGGGTTCCGGGGTTAATTCTATTTGGGATTTTGAATACGCCGAAATACAGGTAGGCCCCTACTTATGAACGCATTTCATTCCGGGAGCACGTTCTGAAGTCTGATTTGTTCTTAAGTCCGACAAAGTAAGTCTTATACCCCTTTGACACCAATATACAATGTACCGCATACCAATCCACTTGACTAAATCTGTACCCTTTCCCCAGACTGCCATCATGTGGCCAAAAACTGTGAACGCTCCAAAGGAAAAGAATCTCACACGAGTGTAACAGTGTTGTCTCTGCACCTTTATATAATGAGGAGAATCCCGGATGCTATTATGTTCCAGAGCTGTTTTCCGCTGTATTTGACTGTGAACTCTGTTTTGTTGAGGATTTCCATAAATTTGGATTATTAACCATCAGGACAGATTACTTAACATTTTCTATCATCGTGCTTCCTGTCTGATTCATTGAAACCGGTGGCTCCAACTCATTTCTCCAGCACTCCCACACACACATACAATATACCGGACTTTAGACATTTTATGCATTCACTTACATCATGAAAAGATTGTATATAATTGTAAATATTGGTATCTGGTGCACTGCAGTGTATTTTTCCGTGATTGAACTAGAAATAGAACTGCAGTCCGTTCGTAAAATTTCGTAACTCAAATGTTCGTACGTCTGGACTACCTGTATAAAGGGAAACGTACAAGATTTACAGGACTGTCCACAACCTCCATGGTTTATTCTCCTTATCTTTTGGCTACATAGTACCGGTAAAAATTTCAAATTCTTTCACCCTATTAATTATTTAACTGTCAGTTGCCAGCTCCACCAGTCACGGTTAGTTAGTTTCGCCTGTCGTGGAAGGATATGTGGTCGTGGTTAAATAAAGAAACAAATCATAATCTGTTGATGATAAGTGATGTTTGTGGAACTGTCATATAAAAGCCATTTCACACTTAAGTTTGTGCTGAACATCTGCACGGCTGCGATGCCTTCAAAACTCAGGCTGTGTCACATGGCCTACGGCCACATCACAGTTGTGCTGATATTCATCATAACCTCACTCCCTTTCATGTGATATTTCTTAATTATACCACATTGCACATGGCTTCTCACATCTGATTCATCAGAAGGTGTTGATTAATTTTCTCTAACAGCAATTCCGACAATACGTATAATTGCCATGACAACTCATTCACAGAGACTTGCATGCTGGATGGCTAATAATAAAATCATTATAGTATTCTGGTATCTCACAAAGAAATTTGTATTCTGGCTGATATTTTTCTATAACATCATACATTGTTGCGTTTTATTTCTTCCTTATAACGCAACAGCCCCAAGACGCTTGCAATGATGTGTAACGTACATAAGCCACGTTGCATAGACATAATAAACAAGACATTAAAAGTGAAAGCAACATGTTCAGAAAACTACTCAAGTAAAGGTTTTAAAGTGTCTGATATTATAGGGCACTATTTTTATAATCACAATGCTAACACAAACGCGGAGCATAAAATCCAAGCGTAGAAGAGTGTGGGTGTAATAACATTGTAATGAGCTAGATTGATTGACAGCCTGTCTGAGATTCCCAGCCTGCTACGGCACTTAAGAACTTAATACGAGAGTGCAAGTGGAGAGAATCTGGATTTCTTCAGCTTTACAGTCGGAGTCATTAGAGTACGCTGTATTTGCTAGGTTAGTTTTTGCTCTGTAGCGTTGCTTTTTGTTTTACTAACTAATTTTTGTCTTTTGAATTAATAATTTGTTTAGATGTTGATTATTATAAATTAATAATCATATGAATAATATATATTCACATTGAATGAATGAATAAATGAATAATGAAAAAAAAAAATCACCTTTTGCTAGTGTATGATAATGAGTTGAGAATCACCAGGGACATACCGATACGATATTATCATGATACCTAGGTGCCGATTCCATTTGTATTGCGATTCTATAAGTATCACTATTTTTTTATTTTATTTCCTGATTACGTTTTTTTTTTTTTGTTAATTTTGTTACTGTTTCAAAAACGTAAAAAATTATTCACTCCTACCAAACAGGATGTTGTGCTGCCTGAGTGTGTGAATAGTTAAGAGTGTGCCACCTGTAGGATTAGAGAGGAACTGCAATATTTTACCACCTTAAATGCAAACATATATATTGAATTTTTTTTTTTTAAATCGATTGTGAAGTCAGTGTGGCGATACATGAATTGCAACACAAAAGAATCACAATACATTACTGAATCTATTCCTATTGGTATATCTGGAGATTCTAGATAGCATCAAGTGACTTGTAGTAAAATCTGAATACGTTTTACACTTTACACTCTAAAAAACAGGTCTGTTGGTCTTACATGGGGAAAGAATATGTACATCAGTTGCACATATTAAAATTACGTTTTTTTTTTTTTTTTTTTTACAAATTAATATGATTTATTGTGGTTCCTATATATTTATTTTTACATTTAACATAAACAAAACATTTTGAGGTGACATAACTTTTTGATATATGTAACTAATGTACATATTCTTTTCCTGTAAATCCAACAGATTTCTTTCAATGTATATTCTAAATTACTTTTTTTAAAGCATTATGGATTACTAATTAGCAATCCAAAAATTAGCAGCTAAAATGAAAAAAAAGTTAAGTTGTGTCCCATATTTTAAAGTCAGAACATATTTTATGTTAAAAAAAAAAAAAGGGGTCGAAGACTGACAGGTCAGATCAGTATTTGTTGGATCCAGAAAAAAACGAGGCTACCAAAGCTGCAATAATAATTGTCTTTGAATTTTTGAAAATGAAATAGCATGTGAATTTAAATTGACACAATTTCACACCGATCAACCATAATATTAAAACCATTAACATTAATACCACCTTGGTTTTGGGTTCCCCTTGTGTGGCTCCGGCCTCTCAGGGTCGGGCTTCTGCTTGGCCCTGTGTGCAGCAGGCAGTGGTGCACTGAGTGTGTCTTTCTATCATGGTCAGCATTGACTTTTATTTTGGTGATTTGCATTGCATTGTCTTTGGTCTTGGGTGCTCATGGACCTGTCACCAGTTTACTGGTGTATAGTTGGTGATCAGTATTGTTCAGTTCACCTGACGGGGGGTGTTAATGTTACAGCTGATCCATATAAATAATATGAATATTTACATGTTTAACTCTGGTGGCTGCGCAGCTTAGTGGTTAGCACTGTTGCCTTGCACATCCAGGGTTCAGGTTCATGGAGTTTGCGTGTTCTTCTTGTGTTTGGTGGGGTTCCTCTGGTTTCCTCCAACAGCCCAAAGACATGGAGATTAGGCTAATTGGCGTTCTTGAATTACCCGTAGTGTGTGAGTGTGTGCATATGTTTGTGTGCCCTGCAATGGATTGCATAGGCTCCCCCCCTCCCATCCCCACCGTAACTCATGAGTTGCTTAGTTGAGGGCATTTCGTAATTTTATTTTACTGATAATGAATTCATTAGTGATTTTTCACCCAACATTTCCCCAGTTATGTACTAATACAAACATTTAGAAATGAAGTCCATTAACAAATACAAACGTCTAATTTAGGTTTTATGAATAAAGTTTACGACATTAATTACATCCTAATATGTGGTCCATGGGCAAAGAGCTTTTTTTTTTTTTTTTTTACTCTGTGGATTCCCATTTTGCAAGTTCAGTAGTATAGAAACAGCGCCAATGTTATGGCCGTGCATTATATCATTAACTGGGTCATGCAAAAGTCAAACCATGAGAAAGTGTGTGCCCAAGGAGATTTGCTCTTTTTACGAGAAGCACCTATGAAGAGTTCCCTGCCGTTACCAAATTTCACCCTCATTTGCAGAGTGGTATTTTTCAGCCTTGAAGATCATTTTTATGATCGGTGAGGGGGTGACGTTTCAATGAGCTTAAGTTGCCTAAAAGGCAGAAAGTTCTGTTAAATGATATGTAGATGAAGAAAAGATCTCCCTGTGCTACAGTTTGTGACTGACATCAACGCCATTAGACAGAAATCACAGATTTTGCTTCCCTGGGACTTTAAAATTTAGCCTGTAAGTGAGTGAACAATCAGAGCCGTCTCGAAAAATGACCGGCCGATCAAAGCCCCGACCTGACTATCAGCGAAGATTATAGCATGGAATGGATGTTGAAATATTTCTGCAATCAGCAAAGCAGCTACAGAGAACTCGAACTAAATGTTTTTTTTTTATGTCACTGTAAATCACAAAGTAATGTTACTCAGAGTGTACTTTGTCATATGACTAATTAAAGAACATCACTCAGTTAGCCAGCGGGAAGTTCTGACAGGTTGCGAGGGAGGCGTGTTTATCTTAATTGTGGATGGAAATATATTTTGCCCATGGCAGAAAGCAGTGACTAAAAGACACCACAACTAAGCTGTATGAGAAATTTTTATATTATTGATCACAGAGCATGAGTTTATGCTAGAAAGAAATAATCAATAATCACCTGCTGGTTGTGCTACATTTGAAGTGGATTCTATCTGTATTCTGTCAATTAGAAATGTTGACATGAAGCAATGTGGAAATTCAAGTCCTCAAGTATATAAAAATTGTTTAATTTCCTATGCTGTCATTCGTAGTCTGGGGTTGTTCTATAGTTTATTTGTATGCAAACACAATACACAAGCCACATTCCCTCAATTTAGGCCATGTGACAAAAATACTGCCTTGGGCGCTGCACGCCACTGGAAGTGTGTGCTTATGTGACTTTGTTCATTTGCGCTGACTTAAATTTGAAGCAAGTAATGAGCCCAGAGAAAATTAAAGGAATAAGTTGGCATAAATTGATTTGCTTAGCTTGCAAAAAAAAAAAAATCCTATTTAAAAAAAAAAAAAAAAATCTTATCACAAAACTGTAGAACTCTAAAGAACCATGACTCCCAAATTAAATTCGTAGCCCATCTCTCAGCTTTGAACCCAAAGTTGTTTGAAAGAAATGCTAAAGCGACATGATTAAGAGATGCAGAGGGAATGGAGAGCGGAGGGAAGATGAGCAGAGATGTGTGTAATTTGCTTGAATGTGAAATTTGCTTGGGTGCTGCATGACTGTCGGAGTCGCCCCACTTAATGACAGTGACAGATTAATCACATTCGAGACTGATGCAGAATTTGAGGACATTGCAGTTAGATCCTTGGAGCAGAAACTATACAGTGTATTAAAGTATAGTATCCACATCATGAGTGAATATGTATCGCACTTTGCTGAGTAAAGAAAAAGTACTGTTCCAAAATGAAAATGACTTTTGCTCCTAGCACTCTAAAGGAGACGTGAATTGATGCTGTCGTTAGAGAGTTCTACATAGAACCTTTGAGGTACAGTACTGTGAACCTCAGAAGGAGAAACCAAAGAATTTTTATACCTTGGCTTTATTCGCCGGTTCCACAACTTAAATAAACATGAGTGATTAAATGTAGTCCATTCTTTACAGTATATTACTGTAGCTTTCTCACTTTAAAACCAAGCGCAGCATTTAAGCTAAACAAACTATCTGCATATACAAGAGTATAAATCTAAACACATTACACGTAAAATTAAATTAGCTGCATGTTCACTGAGCAGCAGGTACAGTATCTCTGTCATCAGCCATAATTTAATCATAGTTTCTAAACAAAGTTTGCAAAAACGTTGGACTGCCAGTGTGGGAATAGTTCAGATTGTACCTCCTGTAGGATCATAAAGAAACAGCAACGTTTATCTCCTCAAATGCCTCTCAAGAGCGTGCTGACTCATTGTGAGCACATGGCCGTGCGCAGCCTCTAACGTGGGTGTGCGGCTGCTAACGCACGTGTTTCGAGACAAATTAGCGCACATGGTGTTAGAGTGCGTAATGAGTGGACTTTGATAATAATACAAAAGGCCAATCCGAGTGTTTTTAAACACACACAATTTTTGAAAATGTGATGCCATTAAAAATGTTTCTATTGCATCAACCAGAAGCTAAGTCAGCCAATTCCAGTCACTGGCTGATCGACCAGTGCATCTCTATTATAAATGTAATAAATCATTTGAAAATCGATTTTGGAGTCAATGTGGCGGTACATGAATCGGCACACAAAAGAATTGTGATTAATTACTAAATTGATTTTTCCTTATCTCTAATATACAGCGTATTTTTTGTTTAGATGGTGGATGTATCACAGAATTTGATGAAACAAATCTGATAATATTGTGACTGTTCTTAAATCTGTTATCTGCATTATCTGCAAAGGGTACTTTAGGTAATTAAGTAGAGGTAATCAAGTTCAGTTCTGGCACTTAGTTATGGTATACATGCCAAGTATATACACAACTTAGCGTTGGTGATTCTGTCACCATCCATTTCCATTCCTGGATTGTGTAAAGTATCAGATGAACTACAGTCTGTGATTATACAAGAGTAGATAAAATAGCCAGTTGGAAACTTAATGCTTAAGCCTAGTTATGCCTATGACTAACCCTAACCCCTTTGTATTTGGAAAACTTGGGAGAAACTTGGAGAATAAATCCCTGGCATGAAGCTGGAATGGGAAAGACATTTAAGACAAACAAGATCCACCAAGCCTGAGTTCTCTGACATAAACACAAGTGATGTCACAACAGTATGACAACAAAAAGTTATCGCTTCAGAAGGGTAAAAATATTGGCCTGCATCAGGCAAAGAACAACTAAAGACGGTTTAAATTCCTAACTGCCCAAGGCATTATTAAAACTTGGAAGGACAGAGCTGAATCTCCAACATCGTATATGTTTGTTTTCTAGCAAATTCTATAGAAGAAGGCCGAGCAGGAGGAGGCAGCGAGGCTGAGGTGCAGACCCACAGCGAGTTAAGGTGCCGGGTCCCTCCTGTGCACAAGGTGGAGCTGACCGTGGTGCTGAATACATGCTGTGTTTCCTTCAGCTTGGTTGAGCTTGGTGCAAGAGTGGCAGATAGTAAGAGGCGCTGGCTCTCGGCCCCCCGTCACACAGGTCTAGCTACTAGGACTCTGAACTAGCTACTAATGTTGTGTGTCAATAAAACTCCCTGAATGTACTAAATGACCAGGTTATCGCATCAATGGATTCATTTTTTAACTTTATGGCAAAGACATGATTACCTCCTCATGAATGTTATTGGCTAGGTATTGTGAAAGAGTTCTTCTTCATCAAGGACAGAATTCTGTTAACCTACTGTACACATTAGACGTCTTCTGTGATCTTCCAGGCCTTTTGCTGTTGCTGAGCTTCACAATTCCAATATTACAGTTATATATATATATATATATTGCAGTGGTATCTGACACAAGGGCATTAGCAGTAGATACTTTAAATTTTGGCATGGGGACTCCATGGATGAGACTGTTTTGTTCAGCAGATTCCATGGATGCTTAATCAGATTGAGATCTGAGGAATTTGAGGTCAGATCAACAATCTTTTATTCTTTGCCTGCTTAGCGCCATAGGGAGTTCTGATACCTTTCTTCCATAGCCAGCAGTAGCTGTTTTCAGCAATTTGTGCTACATTGGATTTTTGTTGGGGACGGGCTGGCCTTTGGTCCCCACAGGCATTGATGAGCTTTGGACGCCCATGATCCTGTCACCAGTTTATTGGTATATAATTGATAATTTTATTCATTTCACCTGGCGGTGGTGTTAACGGTGAGGCCGATCGGCGTATACATCTGGCAGCTGCTCATGCACGCAAGTTAATGAAGCCACAAGATATTAAATCAAGGTCATGAAATCGTAATGTGTGTGCAGGATGCGAGCTACTTTATTATGCCTTTAATTCCCTTTGTCCATTTACAGGTCAGTAGTGCAACAGAATTGGAGCTGAGAAGGTTTCAATTCCAGAACAGAAAAAACGACTTCACGAATTTCATCATATTGCACAAAGTGTGTCTTTCTTGTCTCATCCATTTTAGTACATTTCTGATTTGTTTGTTTCTCTGAGGCGGACTGTAATTTTGCTGTAGGTTGGGGATCCGGAGTCGGCACTGTCTGGCTGTTTATGCTTTAAAGATTAATATTTAATCTTCAATTTAGTGAGGAGGGACATTGATTCAAATGAATTCCATGGCAACAAGTTCTGATGCACAGAACAGGCTTCTTCATGGACCATCGGGGATTTAGTTAATAAATGCTGGACGGGGCGAGGGAGGAAGGAAAGCAGGAACAAGAGAGCAATAGAGAGTCAGTAACTTTTAGTATTGTCTACTGCTTAAAAGCTCTTTAGCTGGATAATGCATATTGGGAAAGACTTTTTGGGTGGTTAATAGCTGTACATTTCTAAGGAGGTTTCAGTAGGAAATGTCCAGGAAAAGAAGTTACACCCTGTTGTAGGGTTCTATACAGAATTTTTTTTTGGTTCACCCATTGAAGGAACATTTATTTAACATTGATCTCCATTGTTACAGTAGTTTGAAAGTTTTCTGCCAAAGGGAGGAACTTTGCACCTTTCAGTGTCTCAATAATATGACAAGCTGAGTTTTGAATGAGTTTTCAGAATGGGGAAAAAAGAAGCAATTGATAGAATGGTTGTTTATAGCTGCTATAATATCAGTGATAACAGGAACTAACTTGATTAACAGAAATAAAACACCGGTGCTGTTATTAAAAAATTATCATCTTCGAGGTGGTAAGAGTAACGCAGCTTCATACTCGACCACCCTTATGATTTTCCTGCAACAGCATACCCCATTGTGTTTTATTTCACAGAGATTAAACAGTTTAATATTCTACATAGATTGTATTTAACGGCTTCAAATGACATATTCAGGGGAATTTTAAGACACTTTTCATTCGGACAAATATACACTTCTTGCAGTCATGCATCACAGTCAAGCTTCATTAATTTGAATTATGCAATGCTGGATGAGAACCAAATAACCTTATTAGGCAGAAAATGAAAAGGAACGAAGAGACGGACAGACGGATAGGCAGATGGACAGATAGATCCAAGAATGACCATTAACTTTCTCCCCAATGTTCATGCTTCCTTTTCTTTTTTTCCCACCCACCATCTATCTCTTATTCTCATTGTATTTTTTTTTTCTGTCATCCATCTCTTCTGTACATCACCCCCTCATGTGCTTTGATCAGCCTGCATCTCTCAATTCCCCACTGCAATTCGCATATATGAAAAGTTATTTATGGACACGCATCAGCAGATAGCAGCTTACTCGGCTTTATCTTCTGCTCACCATCAAATATGGCCATATCTTCCCATGCGCCACTGTTCCCCTTCTGATAAACCGTTATTTTTATTTCATACACTCACGCGTGACACCTGGCAGCACCAGATATGATTTTATTGTAATGTGGTGAATTTTATGAGGGAGTGATAACGGAGCTGGGGATATGCCCTGTCTCTCTTGCTCAGGCCTGTCCCAGGGTCCCTGGATGTAAATTGATATAGTCCTGAGCTGCCCTCACACTAACTGGAATATTGGAGTAGTGAGGCAGGGTGGGGGTGCTCAGGCGACAGCCCGTCTGGACAGCTCCATTTCAGCCTTTCCCCTAGCGATTTATGGGTATATATCTCACACACATACACACACAAATGTCAAGGGACCACACAAACATGCACTTAAATGGCCAATCCTTCATGCATCCACATACAATAGTATTTACGTTTAGTATATGAGGTTCCTCAGTGAACAAGACCAGATCCTGTTGTGTAGTGTCATACAGTACTGTATACACATGCATTTTCTAGCAATGTGCCTAACACTTGTGTAAACGCAATAGGCACAGTAAACACAACTATATTATATTGCAAATATACAGTAATTAAATGCCGGACCTTGATCCAGATCCGGACCAAGAGACCGTTCTACAGTAGAAAGACCCTGATGCTTTTCTGATTTTACCAATAATCTAGCGGTTTTCCCTCAAAAGGTGGGCGGGGCTATACATGTCACTCAACAGAGCCAATTAACACAATGCGATGAGCCACTATGAGACAAAACACGTATCATTTAAGCAAACATATCATTGGCAGTCTGAGATGAGGACGTGTAACAGACCCAAACTGAGAGCCTGGTATGACAGAGTAGACAAAGTCCTTTGACATTCATTTACAGCCCAAATGTGGATTCAGTAAAGATTGATTAAAGATTGTTGTTTGTATTCTATACAAATACGAGGAAATATACAATTCAATCAGTCCACATGTTTAATGTTGTTACTAAAAATTGACAATAAATATCATTGAAATGCTCTGGAAGTTTTAAATTGCTTATTTTATTATAGACTTACAATAACTGCCGATATAGAAATCGGAATCCTAAAACTATCATGAAATTCGGACCAGAATGTCAATTCTTCAGTCAAATTAAAATTTTTATGCTTTGTTTATGGGAATAACCTTTTCCCCTTTAACCAACAGGGATACAATCAAACGCATCTGTTTTGTACAGTATGATGTAATATTGGAATGGAATTACAACAATTATACCGAGACAACTTTTTTCTCATGTCCTGCTGTATGACATTATACTGTAGTTCGAGTGTAACTGTCAGTGAAAGCAGGTCGTTTTATTGAATCGGAGAGATAAAAGATTGCCTATCACTATCTCAGCTTTACTATCATGAATCTGTCATGGCCGAGCCTATAGCACAAGGCCTCCCAGGCGTACAGTATAACTACTACACCTACTAGACACATAGAAACACACATTGAAAGACATGCAGTGTTTTCAAGTCCGAAATTATGCCATATGTCTTCTGAATAGCAAAGATAGTAAATTGAGAAACTGTCGCTTGACATTAGACAGCTCTTTCACTCATGCCACACACAAAAAATATAGTGGAGCGAGCTCTGAATATGATTTGTTTGCACAGTTTCATAACTATAGTTTCATTGATATTTTGGGTTTAACTCTGGGATTAAACTTACTTTTTTTTTTACCACATTTAAGTAACTCTAAGCTATTGTAGAATGAAATTAGCTTCAGCCTCTACTCTAGCCTCTAACCCAACTTCCATGGTTGGGGGTTCGAATCTCAACTCCATTCTACTGTATGTGTGTGTGTGTGGCATTTCTATGTTCTCCCAATGCATGATAGGGTTCCTTCAGGTGCTCCAGTTTCCTCCCACAGGAAACAGCACTGCAGGGTACTCACTTACTCATCATCTATATGTATTCAGGGTCATGGGGGGCCTGGAACCTATCCCAGGAGACTTAGGGCACATGGCAGGGTAGACCCTGGACAGGGTGCCAATCCAGCGCAGGGCACAGACACACACACATACATTCACTCATTCACACACTATGAGCATTTTGGGAACGCCAATTAGTCTAACCTACATGTCTTTGGACTGTGGGAGGAAACCGGAGTACCCAGAGGGAACCCACCAAGCACGGGGAGAACATGCAAACTCCATGCACACAGAGACGGGGCCTGGCGGTGCAAGGCGATAGTGCTAACCACTACACCACCATGTCGCCTGCAGGGTAATTAGTGTTTCCAGATTGCACTTAGAATGTGACTGCGTGCGCGCTTGTGCCTTATGATGTGTTGGCACTCCAACTAGGGGGTAATATATATAATAGATGGATTTTCCTTACAGCCCTAGTCATAATCCATCCACTTTTTATCTACTTGTTTACACTAAATGAAATGATGTCAAGGGATGTCAAACATTAAAGCTTATTCTTATTTATAGTACGTTGACCTTAAACATATAGGGAAAGATTAGCAATTCAAACTCATTTATACAACAATGTACAGTATAGCATGTAAAAGTAAACAACTTATAGTTTTGTGACAATAATATGTCTGTATTTGTCACCAAATGTTATATCATCTGATATTTAATTGCATTGAGTGTGTAAGTAAGAGTGTGGGAACAAGTTTGGACTCATTTACTGTAACTGTATTCTCTTCTCTCCAACACCTGCTTAATCATTACACGTACAACTCCATATGTTCTATAATCCCACACACGTTCATCTGTCAATCACTCTGTCTTTACCTTCTTACTCTCTATAGAATTATTTTGGTTGTGTATCAGAGACGTGACCCAAATACCTCATGCACGTCAAGATTTATTTGACCAGCTGTTTAGTCTCAAATACAGCCTTATCACCTACCATAAAACCAGCTTTCCCCGACAAACAAACAAACAAACACAGACACATACAGTACAGTACAAACAAACACAGGTGCAAAACCGCACATGCACACATGAGCTGACTCGAAAGTATTGTCAACAAACCGAGGTTGTACCAGGGAGGGAGTGAAGGATGATCATGTTTGAAAAATATTTGTGATGCTTAGGCAGAAGTCACTGTGTGCACACTCTTCAGAGTGAAAAGGGATGCAAATACACTGCACAGACATTTAGAATGTGTGGTTCATGCACTGTCATTTGTTCCCTACAAACATGATATCACGGAAATGTAATGAAAATATGGCATTAACCTCAGCCATTTTTTTTTCACATACTTTCAGTATTAATTCAAGCTTATTTCTCTTTCTGTCCACAGGCTTGGATGCCTTAGCCTTACCGTGGCTAAACACAAAATTGCTCTGCAGCTTTACAAGAGACCTGCATTCTGGGCATCTGTGAAGTAGCTACAGAGAAAAGAGGGGACCAACATCAAGAGAACAAAGAGGAAAGGTTGGCTATTAGAATCATGGCACCTGAAGTCATGGCTGAGCTTCGTGATTGGCTCTTTCTTCTCCTGCTGTGCCTCACACTGTTGGCCGAAGTGCTACAGTGTTCTGCGACTGCCTCACAGGGAATGGCTGCAGAGAGGGATGTAGTGTGTCCCTCCGTGTGCCGCTGTGACGAAGATTTTATTTACTGCAATGACCGTGGTCTGAGTGCTATTCCGCCACTCCCCCCATCTGCCTCCATTCTTTATCTACAAAACAATCAAATAGATAATGCAGGACTTCCCACATCCTTGGAGTACCTCACTACAGTGGAGGTTATATATCTCTATGATAATGAGCTGGATGACTTTCCCATGCACCTACCACCATCATTAAGGGAGCTACATCTTCAAGATAACAACATCCGAGTGTTACCACGGGCTGCTTTAGCCAGGTTGCCTCTCCTGGAGAAGTTGCATTTGGATGACAACTCAGTGTCCACAGTGAGCATAGAAGACCAGGCTTTTGCCGACAATCCTCGTCTCCGTCTGCTCTTCCTTTCCAGAAACCATCTTTCCAGCATTCCCTCAGGGCTTCCTGCCTCACTAGAGGAGCTCCGCTTAGATGATAATCGTATCTCAACAATTCCAACACATGCCTTCCGAGGTTTGTCTTCTCTGCGCCGTCTTGTCTTGGACGGTAACCTTCTAGCCAATCAGCGAATTGCAGACGACACCTTCTCACGACTCGCAAACCTCACTGAACTGTCTTTAGTACGGAACTCCCTTCAGACTCCTCCTCTAAATTTACCAAGTGCACACCTGGAAAGACTCTCTCTCCAGGACAATGCCCTGATCCACATGCCACGGGGCTCCCTTGATGGAATGCATAGTCTTCAAAGGCTGGACCTTTCCGGGAACAACCTGACTACACTTCCCAGAGGTCTGTTCCGGGACTTGGAGAGCCTGGGACAGTTGCTTGTCCGTGGTAACCCTTGGCACTGTGGATGCAACCTGCGCTGGCTTTACGACTGGCTGGAAGCCAAAGGAAACACTATTACAGTCCGAGGACTAACATGCCAATCTCCAGAGCGAGTGCGTGACATGCCACTAAGAGATCTTACCAGCCAAATGGATGACTGTGAATTGGCAGCTGCTGGAGGTGGAGGGATAGGTGGAGTGGGTTCGACAGGTGGAGGAGGTACTACTGGCAATAAAATGATTGTAGGAGGAGTCAGTTCCACAACTCTGTCCCCTCCACAAGGCTCCCTGTTCACTCTGCGATCCAAGCGACCAGGTCTGGGGCTTCCAGACAAAGGCATAGACTACACACTTGGCAGCAGTGGTGTGGGCAAAAACCTGGCCCTGAATGTTAAGCCACTATCCCATGATAGCATCAGGGTCACGTGGAGTGTGGCTCAAACATCTTCTTCTTTCAGACTTAGTTGGCTGCGACTGGGGACTAGTGCTGCAATGGGCTCCATTACTGAGACTCTAGTGAGGGGCGACCGAAGAGAGTATCTCCTTACTGCCCTCCAACCAGCATCCAGCTACATCATCTGCATGGTTCCCTTAGTCTCTAGCAATGGGAACAAAGGAAGCATGTCTGGAGGGAACACAGACACAGATGAGGCTCCAGTGTGTGCCAAGACTGAGACATCTGATCCCAACCTGTCTGATGTTGACCAAGGGGAGGATCGGGGCTCAGACCAGCTCACCTCACTTCCACTTGCTGGGATTATCGGTGGAGCCACAGCGATAGTCTCTTTAACACTTATTCTTGGAATATTCTGTTGGTATGGACATCGCGCCAGACGATTTTCCTCAAGAGAACACTACAGCCGCAGTAGCTCACGCAAAAGTAAGCATTATGATGACTACATTGAATCGGGCACTAAAAAAGATACCACCATCCTGGAGATCCGAGGACCTGGATTCCAGATGACACCAATGGCTGCCAGAGAAACAATGCAGCCCAAGCCAGTACAGGAAGACTACATAATACACACAATCTTCCCTTCCAATGGCACGGGTCTATACAAACCACCCCATCCCACAACCAATGCAAGCTACGGTACAAACCGTGGCTATAGAGAAGGAGGTATTCCAGATTTAGATTACTCTTACACGTGATAAGCCTGATTTAGTGAACACTATTTAAAAAATATATGGTACTGGATAGATGCACATTTTTTATCTGCATGGGGTCTACAGGACCCCGATGTGCCTTCTGTCTTCATTCCAACCTAGCCTGCTGTTAATGGCACCAAGGAAGCTCTAAATTGGCCCAAATGCCTACTAAGAAACAGTTTTCTTTGTTTGGCACCAGAAAGAGCCTATATCATTAGGCAGTGATTCCAACTGGCATTTTCACTTCCCCCCCCCCAGTGTAACCTGGTGTGTCCTCAGCACCACTGCTTTATCCCTGGCTCCCTCAGTGAGGTGGATTCAAGGGCAGTTCAAACTGTATTTTACACAGAGATTCAGTCTATTTAGAGCTCAAATCATATGTGATATGGATAAATGGCACTTACTGAAAAAAGAACAAATTTGTATGTAAACCTTCATCTCCTGTGACTGTAATTGTAAGCTGCTCAACTGCTTCATAGTGTTGTTCCTGACATGATGTGGAGGAGTACAGTAATGGCTAGAAAGAAAGAGAACACCATGGTGGATAACGATTGCTCAAAAACCACAGTTGTACAGGGAATCAAAAGTTTGTCCTGACAGTGCAGCTCTTCTGGGACAAAAAAAAACAAAACAAAAACGTGCTGGAGAATACACAGGCTAACATTTTGGTTCTGGCGTTCATAAGTGACTTTGGACTTGGACATCTCGGTGTAGGATTTTATGTGGAGTGTTCATGCACACCGGTTTTAAACACTTGAAAACTATCTTGATATGGTAGCAAGGTTCTTGCTGTCTAGTTCCTTTTCACATGGAGCTGCGGGGGAATCCGGTGTGATCTGTAAGGTTCAATTAGACTGACTTTTTTTTTTTTTTTTTAATAAAAAAAAAAAAAAAAAAAAAAAAAATGGCAACACTTATAAATGTTGAACACAGGCAAGGTGTGTAGATATTTGAATCCAACACAAAGACTTTTGGAAGTGAAAGTGTGAAAACATATTGTGTTCCAGACTTGTTATGTATTTTTTTTCTGTAAGTTTATTTATCCCATACTGCTGTCTTTTTGGTTTAGATTCTATGGTTTAAATAATCTTTTANCGTGCTGGAGAATACACAGGCTAACATTTTGGTTCTGGCGTTCATAAGTGACTTTGGACTTGGACATCTCGGTGTAGGATTTTATGTGGAGTGTTCATGCACACCGGTTTTAAACACTTGAAAACTATCTTGATATGGTAGCAAGGTTCTTGCTGTCTAGTTCCTTTTCACATGGAGCTGCGGATTATTTTCAACAGCACCAGGACTTTCAATTCGTCCGTTTTTGTTTTTTTTTGGTTAAAAAAAAAAAAAAAAAAAGAAAAGAAAATGGCAACACTTATAAATGTTGAACACAGGCAAGGTGTGTAGATATTTGAATCCAACACAAAGACTTTTGGAAGTGAAAGTGTGAAAACATATTGTGTTCCAGACTTGTTATGTATTTTTTTTCTGTAAGTTTATTTATCCCATACTGCTGTCTTTTTGGTTTAGATTCTATGGTTTAAATAATCTTTTAGAAAGAACTCAGTCAGTCCTGCTGCTGGTGACATTAAAAACACTGTGGTCTTGCCTAGCCCTGTAGCTCATGTAATGATTAAGGATCATTTTGTGTTAATCATTGTTTTATCAATATAAACTCAATTATATTCCACACTATGGTTCTAGTCAGATCCTTCCCCAAATCTACCAGTGTGACCCCCTCACTCAACCCCTAAAACAACTTAGTATTGATATATCCCTATTAATATTCCCATTAATGAAAGAGAAACATGATGCCCCAAACTATTAACTATACTTCTGATCTGATGTCGGTCAGTCAATGCGTTTAATATTGGCGGATGGAAGCAGATTCTGTCTCAACACAAAAGATCCAGATCCAACCGAAAAACCTTTCTCCTGGAAAATGGAGTCCATTCAATGTCTTCTGAGTATGTGGGCAGGACATCGAGCTGACACGTTCCTGTGTGATTACTCACTATAATTCATTTGGCTCCCCAAAGCCAGCTGTAGTAGATAAGGCTGCTATCTTCTCCAAATAGATATAGCTGTAAATTAGAGGTAGTGTTGAATGAAATGAAAGATAGCAAAGAGAAGGCATACAAACCGTAACACTGTGGACCTACACTGTGGGAGAAAAGGGCACTTGTTGCATTGCATGAATCTGAGAGACAGATGTATTTATTATTTATTTGATTTTGTTTACTTAGTTTTTGTTTTTTTGTTGTTTTTTTTTACACATTTTCCATGGGAGCAAGCGAAGTACTGTAGGATATGCATGAGTGGATGATATCGATTTTTTGGGATACTCGTTGTGTTCAGACATGCATATAGAACTGTTCTTTTTTTTTGTCTCCTAAGTGTTTACATTGATACACCACCCTTTTCCCCTTTCCCATAGTTTTCTTTCATTTTGTTTTATTTCTGTATCTCCTTGTTCTGTCCCTGTTCCATCCCTTTCCACATTTTTTTTATATTCTAAACAGGTTGTTGTTGTTTTTTTTCATCTCATATGTGTCTACATTATTACATATATTTCCTTTCCTTTTCTCTCTTTTCTTAGAGTGCCCTGTCCTTTCATTTTATTTCATTTCCTTTGTTTTCCGCTTTCCCTTCCCTTGCATTGGAATCGATTCCTTTAAATCTCCTTGTCCTTTCCTTTCCTGTCACCTTCCCTTCCATTTTCCTTCCCTACCCATCCTTTGGTATTTATTTACATTTCTCCTTGTCTTTTCCCATTCCTTTCCTTTCCTGTCCTGGCCTGTCCTCTCTTGTCCAGTTCTTTCCTTTCAGATTCTTTTTCCTCCTCTTCCTTTTTCCTTTCCTACCCTCCCTTTGGAATTTATGTTCATATTTCTTTCTCCGGTCCCATTTCATTTCCTTTCCTTCCCGCTCTGACCCTTCTCTAGCCCTCTGCTCTTTTTTTCTTCTCTTTTTTCTTTTCTTTTCTTTTCCATTCCTTCGATTTCCTCCTGTACTCCCGCCTCAAGTAAAGGATTTTACTCCTCTATTTAAAAGATGAAAGCAAATTAAATTCACCTGTCAAGTATATCTGGCTTGTCTGTGATTGTATTCGACATTACAACATAGTAAATAGCTGGTCTTTCTTTTTTTTTTTTTCCCCCTTTCACTCCAAGTGAAAAATTGAGCATAAGCCTTAGAAATTACAGGCATGATCTCACTATTTTCAAGTCGTTATTCGTCTTCTTTGTCCGCTCTTAGTACTAACACATTTGTTCAACAAAAGGCTACACGAGACTATTAATGGTTACTATTATAGAAATCTACTGGCAGTTAAGTGGAGTATAAAATAAAGCGATATACAGTGTAACTGCTTTCATACTGTAGCAATCCCACCGGTGAGAGTAGTACAACAAGCTTCGGTTCTGACTGAAATCCTTATCGCAGAGAACCTGCCTCGCACATGAAAAAGAATAAAAAAAAAAAAAAAAAAAGAAAAAAAATTCTCACCTTTCCTTCCTCACACACGTTCTTATATTAGAATTTCCCTTTGATGCGTTATCTCTCCATTCTTTTGAATTTCCAGAACGTGGGTTGAGGCATGTTTCCATATGTTTGTTTGTTGAATATGTGAGAACACATGCTGTATGTTGTGTCTACTGTATGTGAGGTCGAGGTGTTCGAAGCATACAGGGTCGCTTTTCTTTTGTCTTTCTTTTCTTTCTTTCTTTCTTTCTTTTTTTTTTTTTAACCATCTGCAGATTCTGCACCTCCTGCCGACACGGACCAGCAGTTGTTCCACCTGCAGCCCGTTTGCACAGATGTCTCCCTACACACACACATACGCGCGCGCGGTGCCAAACTCAGCTGTAGCCACGCACATTCATACTGCTCCTGTCTCACTCCTGAGACGAAGCCCTCACCTCCATACTCGCTAAAAATAACCCCCGTTTCCCTTGTTTACGCTCACGATATAATGTCACGGTTGCACTGCATTGCAAAGGGGTTTAGTTGAGGTCTCTATTTTCCTCCTGTCTCTTCATGCCCTTTTATACAGTATGTTTTTTTTCTTTGTTTGGTTCTGTTTGTTGTTGTTGTTGTTGTTTTTTCACCTCTTCATAACTGTCTGTCCTTATTTATCTCTATCGCTCGGTCTCCGTTTTCCCGAAAAACGTACCCTCAGGTGCTGCCATCAGCCCGTTCGGTTGATCATCTCTTCAGAGCTGTAATCATCACACGCTCTCAGCCTTGCGGATGAAGAGTTATGGCTTTTTCAATCCGTCTAAGTGATGTAGTCCTGCTGTAATGACATCATACCGACGGAGGCTACAGCACTTAGGCAGAGCTTGACGGGCCGTCATAAGGACGTCATATCACATGCCTCAAGGTCTGGTTTAATTCACACCGGTACAGAACCGTTTTACAGCCACCTAGAGTCAATTTGGCTGTAAAAACGACCATGCAGCATGGCTCTCAGACTATATTACCCAGCATCAGCAGCGATTTCAAAGTGTGCTCGCATCACCGTTCTATCAAACCTGCGGAGCAGCTGTTTAGTCAAAATAGCTACCCCGTAATACAACGCCATTTCGCGCAAAGAATGCAGTCCATCACAGGGACAGAAGGACTGAAGATACAATGCAGTCTGCCAGTATAACGAAACCATAATCGTTAAAGGCAATGAAATGAAACCCATCATTTGGGAAACAACATGAGGCAAGATTGCTTTTTGCTGGACCGTAGACTACCACTGGATATTTAGCACATCATTCACTGTAGCAACATGGAGCTTAAGAAGTGACAGAGTTACATGTGTGACTTGTTTATTATTATTATTATTATTATTATTATTATTATTATTATTATCTATATCACGGTTGCTTTGCACCCCCAGGGTCCGGGTTCGATTCCCCCCTCGGGTCTGCGTGCATGGAGTTAGCATGTTCTCCCCGTGCTTGGTGGGTTTCCTCCCACAGTCCAAAGACATGCATTTGGCTAATTGGCGTTCCCAAATTGCCTATTGTGTGTGTGTGTGCGTGTGTGTGTGTGCGTGTGTGTGTGTGTGTGTGTGTGTGTGCCCTGCGATTGATTGGCACCCCGTCCAGGGCGTACCCTACTTTGTTCCCTTCCATTATCCTGAATGCCGTTTAACGTGGTATAGACGATGAGTGATCTATATTCTGATACATTTCTTTTACTGAGTATATCTATCTCGATCTCTCAATCTGTTTTTCTAAGTTTGTGCATGGATTGCTTTTCCATATCCTAGATACAGAATACTGTATATGCTAATGCGTAGGCAACATTTCAACAATACTTCTTGCTCAGTCTCAACAGTGCACCATCTTCTCTGAAAGAAACATATTTGTTCATGCTACAGTATGAATTATGACTGACCGGGTGAGGCAACCTGAACAAGAAGAAGTCTTAGTGTGAACACATTACTGTACATATGCTGACTTTTGCCAACAGGTTTATCCAAGCTGACCTACAATTGAATCCAAGTCGAAAAATCCTCATAACTGGGGATGTGAATGGTGGCTTAGCGCTTAAGGCTCTAGGCTACTCATTGTGAGGTTATGACTTCAAATCCCAGCACTGCCAAGCTACCACTGCTACCCTTGAGCGAAGTGCTTAACCCTCAGCTGCTCCGCGCAAATCGAAGTCGTGTTGGATAAAAGCAGAAGTCCGGTGTCCACTATTGTAGTCGTACGATTTGATCTCAAAACCATCTAATACGATTTATGAACATAAATACAAATGCATATTTGGAAAGAGCACATACACATATGAATATCTTTTGGACGCAACAAAGAAGTCACGCTTTTGGGAGGATCTTATATTCCTAATCTTGCAATACAAAGACGAATGAAGACAACTCCGTTAATGTGGATGTCAATCATATATATGTCAATCATCCTTAGCCGCTAAAGCCTGGTCATGGTGGTTTATTTCATTTAGTTCAATCTAATCTGATTTATATTTTGCCGATACAGAACCGCCAAAATTCATGTTATAAACCAGATTCCAAATCTCTTGTTGGAACCAATGATAAACTAGAACATTGTACTTGATGCAACGTTCACATTTCAAGCCATGTTGTTCAATTCATTTTTTTTTTTTTTTTTTTTGGTCAGGTTGGATTTGTGTGTCATGACCAATCACATTCATAATTACAAGTGTCAAGTGTTAAGGTTTTGCCTGAAACGGCACGCATGCACACATCGACACGCCATCTTGGTTAAAACACGTCATATTTGTGATGCAATTTTAGCAAAAATACTGGGATTTTGCTTTGGAGGACGGCAAGGAGATAGTCTGCCTTATTTGTTGAGGTCCGGAAGAAGTCCGACATTTTGGATGTTTTAGCAGCTATTGCTAGCACTGATATGAAATCCCCATGCTGCCGGTGCTCGCGCATGCACAGAGGCAAAAAGTTGCTTACTTACCTAGAACTGACTCAGATCTGATACATATCAGATTTGTGCATTCAGACAGCTGTAAAAAAAAAAAAAAACAGATCTTTCTCACATTAGGGTAAAAAATCAGAGTTGAGTCACTTCAGGTGGGTAATGGGAACGTATCCTGAGGTCACAGACTAGGCTGGCAGTGGTGACTTTTTCAGGCTCAAATGGAATTTAGGCGTAGAAATATATATCATTAAGACCCGTCCAGTTTAGGTCACGTCCACATCCACGTCCAGGGTGATATGAAAGTGTCATTGTATGTCACACACACACACACACACACCCCAACCCCCCATTACTCAATTCCCACATCTGCTTGGTTGGATAAATGAATAAATCTGAAGTCCGATATGTTGAGTCTTGATGAACCGCTCCTCTTCTGCTGTCAGTATGTTTCCTCTACATGGCACATCCTGTGGGAGGCTTTAAGAACTACCGTCTCATCACTGTCTTTGCAAAATGGTTAGACACAGCGAAACGCATTCTGCTACAAGTCCTAAAACAGAAAACAAAAATTCCTGGAGGATATGATGTACCAGTTATTTTAGGTTTTTGCCCCATTACTCAACTCAAGATCCAATGCAACTCTGACTGTTAAGTGTAATGGGATTTTTTTTTTCTGTCTACCTTGGCAGAAAGAAAGAGATAAGTACACACACACATACATTATATATAT
>QMIH01000025.1:245367-326239 GCA_003987875.1 Clarias batrachus | reverse complement strand
AATCTACCATTTTTGTGTACATGGCTGCTTTTAAAAACAGGGCTCTCTTCTTTTTTCCTCTGTTGGACTGGCTGATTTATGACTCAAAGAGAAGGGAAAAAAGACTATTTTGTATAAAGTATGTTTTTTTTTTCTATGTGATTAAAAAAGAGATGTACTGAAACTGTCCTCTGTTTTTTTGTGCCTTTGAAAATATAACTGTGCGGAAGGGGAGTGGTGGTGGTGGTGGTGGGGGGGGGTTGCTGTTCATACAGTATGCACTATTTTCTTTCTTTTTGTTTCCTTTCATATTCTTCTGGCTCTTGATTCGCATATATTTATATATATTCCGTTCTCTCTCACACTGTCTATATACAGCGCGATGACTGATGCAGAGAATAAAAGATTTAAACTTTGCTTTAAATGATTTATCACAGCCATGTCAGTGACCTCGGTGAAACAATATCTGAAATATGAAATTAGAAAAATGCGGTAAATGGATCTATAATAACCTGCATGTCGAGACACATTCGCAATTCATCTTTCATCATTAAGAATAGTCGTCTCACTCTACAGTATATACTCCTCACACACAGGTTTGTTTTACTGTTTTACATTGACATAATTGCTGTATCACTGCTGCTATTTAATCCTATGCGTACGCTTCACTCTAAGACTGAACTTAACCTTGATAAGCGAAAGAGGGAAAAAATGCTGAGAATTACTGAGTTTGGATCAACGGAATAAGGGTCATGTGGTCCAGATCGACCCTATGCCAGAGTGATGGGCGTGTCAGGGTAAGAACGGAAGCGCATGAAGTGATGCACCCATCATGCATAGTGGCCACTGTACAAGCCTCTGGAGGCAGTGTTATGATCTGGAGTTGCTTCAGTCGGTCAGATCCAGGCTCAGCAATGTTATGTGGCAATAAACTGAAGACAGCTGACGACCTGAATGTACTGAATGACCAGGTTATCACATCAGTGAAGTTTTTCTTCCCTGATAGCACTGGGACACATATTCCAGGACTTGTTCAAATTGTGAACAAGTGGTTCTGGGAGCATGAGGAATCATTTTTTCACACATGAGTTGGCTGCCATATTGTGCACCGTAATCAAAGCTAAAGGTGGTCCAAAGAAATATTAGAGTATGCACCTTTTTTTTAGTGAAATATATACAGTAGATATTAGTGGGGCGGCACGGTGGTGTAGTGGTTAGCACTGTCGCCTTGCACCTCTTGGGTCCGGGTTCGTTCCTCAGCCAGTTTCGATTCCCGTCTCTGAGTGCATGGAGTTTGCATGTTCTCCCCGTGCTTGGTGGGTTTCCTCCGGGTACTCCGGTTTCCTCCCACAGTCCAAAGACATGTAGGTTAGACTAATTGACATTCCCAAATTGCCCGTAGTGTGTGAATGAGTGTGAGTGAGTGTGTGTATGTCTGTGTGCCCTGCGATGGATTGGCACCCTGTCCAGGGTGTACCCTGCCATGTGCCCTAAGTCTCCTGGGATAGGCTCCAGGCCCCCCGTGACCCTGAATACAGTATTAAGCGGTATAGATGATGAGTGAGTGAGATATTAGTGGTTAGCACTGTTGCATTGCACCACGAGGGTTGGGGTTCGATTGCCGCTCCAGGTCTGTGTTGCATGTTCTTTCCATGTTTGCTGTGGTTTCCATGCACGGTTCAAAGACATGCAGATTAGGCTAATTGGCATTACCATGTGAATGTGTGTATGCATGATTGGTACCCTGTCCAGGGTTTACCCTGCCTCATGGCATTTGGGTATTTATTTTGATATGGATGGTCCAAATATTTATGATTTAATTCAAGACACACAAGTACACTGTGAATTCATGAAACATAAATACATGCCGCCACACATACAGATTCAGTCGAACGGCTTCATTCCCATATTGCACACTGCGCTTGCCATGTACTCCCATTCCAATTTCTGCTCTTATAGCTCCCTATGCCGAGTGCAGAATGTAGGAATGTAGGGAGAGAGAGAGAGAGAGAGAGAGAGAGAGGTGAGAGTTGATGTGGACCATGGCTAAAAACCAACACAGGACGAAAAAAAAAAAAAAAAACAGGTTTCGAATTACATCAAGCATCACTTTAGGCTGGTAAGAGCGATGTTTCTGTCTATCCGTGCACCTGGGCTCTCTCTGAACAGAAGGACAGAGAGAGAGAGAAAAAGAGAGCGAGAGAATTATTATTCTGAGTCAACAGCCTCCCGGTCCGTAGGGAAATAATCTGCTGAAAAATAATTCTTTTAGTCGACACATTTGGCTGTTCAGAAATGTGTTTCTCACCTCGGCAGAGGAAAAGCTCGCGCACTCATTGTTTCCACACAATCTCTCATGTTTTAATGGCAGACTGCCTCATTCTCTGTCTCTAGTTCAAGCCCGACCCAGTATTCCTACCTGAACGCATCCGCTCAGGTGTGTAAATAGCAAAAATGACTGATTAAAATGCGTCTTTTGAGTATAAATGCAAATGCAAACCAATCATTCTCGCTCGATTTCCATCACAAAAACACATACGCACATTTATACTCATCTGGAACATGTTTACTGACTGACTTCTCGCATCCGCCGAGTGGCTTTGTGGAGTCAGGTGGAGGTAAGTGCGAGGTGATGCATCTGATGTTAAAGAGTTGAACTGTTCAGTACGTGTCTTATACAGTCTATGGATCAATAATACAAAGGAAATCCATTTAAAAGTATACTAAAAAAATACATACTGTACATTGGCGTAGTGTTTAGGGGCACGGTGGGCCTGGAACTCATAGCCTAGCTCAAGGGTACAACCTGGATGGGGTGGCAATTGATTGCACGCCACACACACACACATTCTGTAAAACTAATCATACACTATGGGCAATTTGGAAACCTGAGTACCCGGAGGAAACCCACCAAGCACGAGGAAAACACACAAACTCCACACCCACAGACCGGAGACGAGATTCGAACCCCCAACCCTGAGGGTTTGAGGTAACCGCGTTAACCACTGAGCAACCATATAAAAAACTCAATGATGGTGTCCAAAGCTCTCTGTTTTATTCATGCAACAAAAACCCATACCGGTCCCTGGCTTAAGCCCAGAGCTAACACTGAGTAAAGACTGTTGACCACCATGCAGGCTACATGCCGGGTGCATGAGATGTGCATTTGTCCATGCTGTATAAATGATGTACACACATTCTACAGGAAGTATTTCCATACAAGGAATGAAGAAGACTAAAATAATTCAAAGAGACGGAGACAAAAAAGTGGAGCAAACTCAAGTTAATATAGTGCAATGGAAATCACTCACTCATCGTCTATACAGATATATAGGGTCACTGGGTGGGGTGGGGTACACCCTGGATGCGGTGTCAATTCATTGCAGGGCACACAGACACATGCCGTACGCAAACACTCACACACTCATTCACATAAGCAATTTTGGGAACACCAATTGACCTAATCTGCATGTCTTTGGACTGTGGGAGGAAACCCACCCAGCGAGGGTGGGAATCGAACCAGGACCTTGCAGGTGCATGGCGACATATTAACAATATCCTTGTGATTTACTGGAAGAAACACATATTCCATACTGGTGTAGTTAATAAGAGGAGGATGTTTGGAGGAGAGCAATATCATGGCTGGAGTGAGAAAGCATCACATAAGGGTACTCGCAGAGTAGGATAAGGAGAAAAGGTTTTGGCTTCAAGTTATTCTTGGTTTAAGCAAGGGAGTTTGGGAATCTCACAAACAATTTTTTTTTGTACATTGGGAATTTGTTGGCAGTCTGTTTTACTCTTATGTTGTCTGTAATGGTTGCTACAAAGTGAGCGAGCCAGAAACAGTGAAAAATCAAGATATTGGTAACTGTTCAAGCCTCTTCACTGACTGGGTATCATTTTGCCTTATTTTATCATTTGTAGTGAAATAACTCACAACACCTTAATAATAATAATAATAATAATAATAATAATAATAATAATAATGATAATAATAATAATTAACACTTTATAATAATAATTAACAACTTAACACTTCCATGGAAAAAATTGCTTTGTGCAGGTTGGCCTGTATAGAATAATAATAAATTATAGCTCTTACAGTTTCCCAATAGTAATCCAGTAATTCACGATGTTCAAGGTGGCTTTGCTGTCGTATGTCAAACTTGAACCAAAAGTCATATGCAACATTTCATTATACTCATTAATGATATTGGATGACTGGAATAGAAAAATAGTCATTCATTCATTCATCTTCTACACCTCTGGCCTGGAGCCTACTGTATTCTAGGAGAATTTGGGTACAGGACAGGGTACACCCTAGACTTGGTGCCAATCCATCCGTTTCATTTTTACACTAGCGCTTACTTGTGTGTGCAAACTCGTACCATAAAACCCACACATGGGTGCTACACTTATTCCCTACAGCACTATTCATCACCGTGCTTTATTGTGCATTTTACATCATTATGCTTTGGCAAGGAGTGTACCTGGGATGTAATGTAAAATCATTGGGGAAAAAAAAAAAACAAACAAGAAGGAAGGAAAGTTAGCAGGTGACTATGTATAGCCCAGTTGTCGTTGTTTTTCTTCTCCTTTTTCCCTATATATATATATTTTTTTTAATATATAGTGTTTTACTCAACCTGCCCATTAAAACCCCCACCATACAGTTATTGATTTGCCTAATGTGCAGCTGAGGTCACTAGTCATGAGTCTGACTTTTTTCTCCCCGTTGTTCATTGGCCCTCCATTTGTCTCTGTCTCCATTGCCCATCCCCCATCCCCAATCCCTCCATCTCCTCTCTCCCTGTCTGGCCGCATGTCCTTCATTCGACACTCGTAAATCAATCAATCAATCCAATTTTTGTGTCGGGAGCCGGTGTGAGCATGGCTGCCTGAAGCGACGCCCTGCAAAATGCAGAGAGTGATAAGGAGAAGGAGGAGGGAAAGACAGACGGACGGAGACCGAGAGAGAAAGACAAGGGAACATTGTGCTTAATCTCCATTCAAATCTTATTAAGATAAAGGATTGAATAATGAGACGTCGTATTATTTGATTAGTGCATTTCAAAGTCACTGATTAGGTGTGGAGAACCAGAGTTAGGGCCAGCAAAATAAGGTGCAAGTTCCTAAGCGTAGCAAATAGGGTTCTCTCTCTCTCTCTCTCTCTCTCTCTCTCTCTCTCTCTCTGTCTGTATGTGCTTGGCTGCATGATGAGGTCAGTAGCATTTTGCTGTGCTGTTTAGAGAGAAAATTAGAAAATCGAAGTGACCGATGCAGCACCCTGCACTGGGCCAAAAAAGGACAAGACAGTGAGAAGCACAGGAGGCAAAGAAAAATCTAAATGAATCTGTCATCAAAATACACATGCACGCATACACACACACACACACACACACACACACACACACATTATACAGTTTGACAGTATGACCTGTAGAAAATTGGTATCAAAGCAAGGTGGCTAGTTGTGCTTTGACAAGCTCACCAGTAGCCAATTTATTTCCATTGTGACTAACGATGGCAGACAACAAAGTTCTGGCAGGGTTCGAAATTTTAGATTAAAATCTCAGCGTGACCATTGCTACAACACACACCTACCAGTAGGAGGGTGGCATAAGATGAAGCAATGCTTACCGGTAACTACAAATATGATATCAGCAATGCCTCATGACATGGAGAACATAAATTATTACACATTTTCACAATCATCACACGGGCTGATATGGATTTGGCCAAGATCTAATCTCATCCAGTGTGATAAGTAATAATTTGTGCTGTAATTGGATAATGTATGAGCAGTGTTTGAGTCAAACCGGGATTTTTGATTGCGCAGAATTACAGGCTGGTTTGATTACCAAAGGCATTCTGTTTTTGTATGTCAATGACCGATCTCATACTGCCCACTGCAGCAATCCGGCACTGTACATCCTCCATCCAGTCCTGACCTCACTCCAAGCCATTTCCACATGTTTGGGCCGTTAAAGGAGGCCAGTGATTCAGACGTGAAGTGAAGCAGGTAGCCCCGATCTTGGCTTTGGTGTACTGAGAAAACTTTCTACTTCGATGGTATCCAAGCGCTAGTGAAACATGGGATAAGTGCATTAGTGTAGCAGGGGATTACATAGAGAAATAAAGGGAGTTTTTACTCTCATTACTGTGTCCTGTTATTCTGTGCAGTCAAAAGTCCCGTTTTGATTTGAACACACCTCATAAAACCAGCCTCACTTGTTAATGATAAAGGTACATTATCTCATCTTTAAATGAAAGTAATCAAGGCAACGGAAAAAATGGCTTAGGCTTGAGCAATAAACCCTGAAATCATTACTCTCTGCAGCACGTCAAAATCTGTTTGTGCATTTTCATTTGTTCATAGTTCCATTAACGTAGCAGGCTCATTATACTGTACATCCCTATAATGCTCTTTTTCCTCTCTCTCTCTCTCTCTCTCTCTCTCTCTCGGCTAATGTCATTACATCGCTAATCATATTTACATAGTTTAACAAGGTGATGAAACCTTTAATGGTTTAGCTAAAATCTTTGCTAGGAATTATTTCTGTGTTTGCAAAGAGTTTCAGGAAGGGCGGAGGAAATGTATAAATTGCTGCAGTTTCTGCTCGAAAGCTCAGTTGCTTTTTATAACTGAGTTTAATATTAAATGTCCTTTAAGCTTTGCGATTATGACACGACTGAAAGGCGTGAGATAAACATAATTAGCGAGCGAAACAATGCAACTAGCAAGTTTAATAAGCTAAATGTCATGAGTTAGCTAAGAGTGTTATGGGTCCACTGGTACCTGAATTTATTCCCTCCTCCAGTCCTGTACAGCGGCAGCTCAGCATACGAGTTTAATCTGGTCCGGAGGTGAGTTCTTAAAGCGGAAATTCGCCTTGCAGGACGGATTTTCGCATAGGACTATAACTAAATGCAGATAATCCGTTCCAGCCACCCGAAAATATTACCAATACTAGCAATTTCTATACTATAACAAATCATATTTTTGCATATACAAACAATCAAAACGTGTAAATGAAGTAAAATATTAACCTTAATTTAACCTTAACCACTTAACCTTAATTTATGATTCCAGTAGGCACTGGCTGCTTTAAAAACTAAACTGAAGGCCTCCGTTTTCTTCTTGCTACCGTCCTTGATAACATTCTTGGGACCCATAGCGCGTTATGTCTTCTCTAAATCTTGCACAAAATGCAAAAAAAAACACACAAAAAATATGTACATGGCAAACAAGTTTTGCACGGCTTCCAGGCGCACGCGCAACTTAGCCGGCGCTCAGGTTTGTTTGCTCAAATGCTGAAAATGCTTTGTATGTCGATGCAAATTCTTCCAAAATTTCAGTTCTTAAGGTGGGGTGTTAGTATGCTGAGGTACCGCTCTATATGTCTATCAGGTTCGAGTTGTAATTTTTGCAAAGCCACACAAGAAATAGCTAAAGAGAGCAGGTGTATATTATTTGTTTGTTTGTTTGTTTGTTTGTTTGTTGATATGTATTATTGGAATCATTTTAAAATTATATAAATAAAACTCAAGTAGAGCTAGCCTAAATGTGTGATTTGAAACCATTTAACATACTACTGCATACTACAGTAAATTAGTGTTCTACAGAGAATTGTTTTAGCTAGCCCACAAAGCTAGTTGGCGAGGTAAATGCTAATCTGCTATGTCACATTAGTCACATGTTGACACTAAAGGGATTTCAGTGCATCATTATATTCTCAGTGTTGAATCGAACAGTAGCTAAATCTGACAGATGATACTTTATCAATCCAAAATTAGCTAGGTTTGCTAGATAGTCGGTTTAGCATGCAAGCTCTGTGGCTCCAAGTCACTGACAGTACAGTACAATACTCATTAGAAATTTTACTATGATAAACTATATTACATACCATTATATACAATGGTACTAGCATGGTACGTAAGACATTACCAATACTATACAACTTTGTAGCGTATCAAGGCAGGTACTATGGCACTTCAGTGGGTACAGTGGTAATACTATGGTGTATAACACAATACTTTTGTGAATACCATGTTACAGTGGCTAACAAGATTCATCAGGAAGCTAATATGTCTGTACTGTAACATATTAAATATCAGCCTGGAGCCTCTCTCAGGAGACTTAGGGCATGAGGTGGGGTACACCCTGGACGGTGTGCCAATCCATCACAGGGAACACACACACACATAGAGACACACTGACAAGGCAACTTGGGAACGCCAATCAGCCCAAACTGCATGTCTTTGGACTGTACCCGGAAGAAACCAACCAAGGAAGAACATGCAAACTCCATGCACACAGACACTGAGGCGGGAATCAAACAAGGACCCTGGAAATGCAAGATGACAGTGCTAACCACCGCGCCACCTTAGTAATTGTATGTAATGTTAAAAGTTCAAACATGTGCTATGGTGCTTAATTCACTTTACATATATGCAGTGTACCATACTATATTACCAGTATGGTACATAAACATGTATAACATATTTTTCAGTGTCCTGGTACATGTTCCATAGTACATACAGTACAATACATAGTAGAACCTTGTACCATACTATAGAACATGTACTATGTCAGCAAATAAGACCTGTGGTGCTGACAAAAATACTATGGTACAATATATAACGGTACAAATACCATTGGACTACCATGGGACTTATACCATGATAATCATTTTTTATAGGGATCAGTTTTATACGGATGTACTGAGAACGTTGCCATTTTTAATACTGTCTTAGCAACATATGCAATGTGGTGAGATTCCCAAGTCCTATTAGCCTACACACATCCTTACCTTCACTCACTCTCTCTCTCTCTCACACACGCACACACACCTGCCTGGCTCCGTTTTGTGAAAGCTGTCAGTTTTCCATATAGCTGTGATCTAACACAAATACTCACTCCTTCTGACACACACACACCTTCCTGTCTCTGTTTTGTGAACGCCATCTGAGTTTTCGTATAGCTGTGATCTACCACAAATGCTTTCCAGTTTTCCACCTCTCTCTCGCTCTTTCTCTCCCTCTCTCTCTAACGCACTCACACACACATACACACATAGCTGTGATTTACTGTTCACTCTTTCCCTGGTGCACATGGACTATTCATTACACAAGCCACTGGTTTAGTCCTCACACACACATACACACACACACACACACACACACTCCCCACACAGCCAGCACTGTCCTCTGATCAATGCAGCCAGAATAAATCAATCGATGGCCCTGCCACACCAATACACACACTTTCGTCTTGCTTCCCTGTTTCTAGCTTTCATTTCTCATCCTGTTGCTCGCTCACATTCTTCCCTTTTCTCTCCTTTTGTGTTCCAAATCACTTCTGCTGCCCACCTGACCTCTTACCTCTGAGTATCTGGTATTAACACAAAAAAGTTTTTCACATACAGTACACTTGTTTTTTTGTTTTTGTTCCTTGAACACATATTACTTTTATTTGTCACTTACAAATAAAACACTAACAACGTGAATGCGAGACGTAAAATGATAAATAAATATTCAATATTTTCATGTGTTAAATTATGTGCAAAAGTGTGAGATAGTGCATGTAAGTAAGAATGTATTAACTTCAAGCAAGAGGAATAATGTCAAATATGATCACATTTTTGGGGGGTTTGAAAGTTAAAATAGACAAAGTAAGAGCATTTTGATTGCATGCAAGATGCAAAATGGTGAATATAAGAGTTTTTATGCAAAACGGAAAAAATTAGCAAATGTAAGAGCATTTTATTTTCGTCTGATGTAGCAAAAATGTTTGTTTTCTCATGCAAAAGTTAAAATGGTAATTGTAAAACCATTATACTTTGTTTGAGATGTAAAACAGTACATGTAAGCGCATTTTAGATTTTGTGCAAAGTAATATTTAAATCTAAGACCGTCGTCATTTTTGCGAGTGGCAAAATAGTGCATGTAAGAGCATTTCATTTGCATGTAAGATGAGAATATTTATTGTAGAAGCCATACTGTATATCACCATGCTAAAGGTCAAATGATGAATGCAAACACATTTTATTTGTTGAAAAGATTTGATATTCATATAAACGGTAAAATTGGTGACATAAACAAATTTACATAACCTGTTAGGTCAAGGTCAAGGTTACTTTTTTGTCCATTATTATAGAGGAACTTTGTCCCGGATCAAAGAAAATTGTCATCATTGTATAAAACCGTGTTCGATATGTAAAAAAAAAAAAAAAAATGCACATAGCAGCCCTGAGAAAAAGATACGAAGGATGTACAATTCAAATCGGGACCTTTTATTCTGCAGAATAACAGAACACAGTTGTGAAAGTAAAAACTCCCTTTAATCCTCTATATAATCCCTTCTACACTAATGCACTTATCCTAGGGTTTCACCAAATTTAGTAAAATGTTTTTTCACTACCTGAAATGCTTGAAACGCTGGCCTCCCAGGAACTCCTTCAATGGCCCACACATGTGGAAATGGCTTGGGGTGAGGTCAGGACTATACAGGGGTTGTGGCAATAACTCCCAGCTGAATTCTTGGAATGTTCAAGTGGTTCAGTTCCCACAGACAGACACATCTCTTCCGCCAAATTGGTGGTTAGTTAGCTGCCGATTTTCAAGGATCAGGCGTTCCACTTGCTGAATGTGCTGAACATTCATAGGATCAATGCAGTAGTGATGCAAAGTAAAGTAAAGTCCCGGTTTGACTTGAACGACCCACGTGGTATCCAATTGGGATCAATTAATAATCACAACTATTTGTTTCTGTTGAATCCAGATTAAAATATTAGGATTAAAAAAAAAAAATCACACTTCAAACAGCACAGCATACAGTATGCATCAGACATTTCTCTCTTACCTTCCAAGACATGATCAATAAAACAAGTTATCTCTTAACAGGTGTTTCCTTTTGCCTTCTGTCTGTAATCGTTTAGATGCTCATTAAGACGTTTTTTACTGATATATAAAATCTTTTATATGATATAAACTCTTTCTAAAATATTCCTCGTGTACCGTATAATGATACGATGCTCGATAATACAATGGTCATGTTTATTTCCTCGCACACTATAAATGATGGTAAATTTAAAGTAATTTTGTGCCTCTGGAAGGAATAAGCTAGCAAATAGGAGATGATTTTAGGATTTTATGCTCAAGGGAGTCATAAATTTGCGGGAATGAATCCGTTTGAAGCTTCCGCGGGAGGTAAACTGGGGAATATGAGAGGATTTTGTGCTTACGTGCGAGCTAAAGTGCTGATTGTGTGGAAGCATTTTGCATGTATATAAGAGATTAAGTTTGAATAATGGCCTAAATGGCACCTCGTAATCGTCTTCATTCCTCTCTTTTCATTTTGAAATTCCTCATTCTCTCTCCCCTCCGTGGCGGCGCTCACTCCTGCTCTTTATCTCATTTGCCAGTTTCATTTCTTCCTCTTCATCCCTCCTGTGTGGCTTCCTCATTCCCTGTAGGGGGACGACGACTCATCGTCCATCGTCCGGCCCTCTCCGTTTCTATTTTACTATTGTTCCAGTGCCACCCCACCTTCCTCCCCCTTCCTCAGCCTTTACTCGTTTATCGCTCACCTGCTCCACCCTTCCTTCCTTGCCCGTGCCCTCTTCTGCGTGTGGCTCTCGCTCTCTTTCTGGCACTCCTTCCCTCATTTTTCTCCTCATGCTGTCGCTTCTTCTGCAGGCAATCTAGCTGTGCACTGGGCTGTGAAAGACTCCCTCTTTCTCTCACGCTCACACACACTTACACACACACACACCCTGTATCCAACACTGTGAATTAGCACAGAAGTCATACACATTATCAAACTGTCTTTCTCTTTCTCACATACTTTAAGAACAGATGCCACTTTGCAGACATAAGTATAGGCTTGCTGATAAAATATCATCACTGCTTATCCTACAGATTTATCCTCTCTACACAAACCGAAGCTGAGAACGGATGGAAGCCGAACACCTCTTTTTTTTTTTTTTTTAAGCAGTGCAGCAGCTTGTCGCACAGCATTACAACCATTCATAAATCCACACCGGCACCTACCCATGCCTTAAAGAGCTTTTTACATAACCGTCAGTGTGTTTGTCAAAACAGTTGGTGGACTCATTAGGGTTACACTGGCATGCCAGTGTTGATTTTAATGACTGGTGATGGGACAGGCAGATCGGAGCTCCCTGCACTCCTTGTTTTCCCTCAACGCTCCTCGGGTTCCCAGTGCTGCGATCCTGGAACTGTCAGTTTGAAGCAAAGCGTAGTGGAGAGGTGGCATCGCAAACACTCAGACTGTGTTCTCTACTGCACTTTCAAAAATAAGGACCGGTCTAAACAGGAACCAGTGATGCTGGCTTATTTTAAGTCACCTAGAGAATTGAATGGAAAGGTCACCAGGGGGACAGTTCAAACTTTTAATTACGCAGCATCCTTAGACATGCAAGAAATAAATAGACATTTATTGTATTATTATTATTATTATTATTATTATTATTATTATTATTAATGCATGTACCAAAATGTGTCACATTTTTGAGTAAGTAAGGTTTAGCTTTTAACTCTCTCACTCAATCAATCTTTATACTGCTTATCCTGTTAAGGGTCACAGACTCAGATTATTTATACAAGTGCACAATAAACAATACATAAATTATTAATAAAAATGATGCATGATAATGTTATTGTTCTGGCCTTGCACATCGATCTATAATTTTTTTTAAAAAGTTTTTTGGTGCAATCTGTACTTTTAGTATGCTAATTAGGCCCAATCTCCCTTCCATGGTGCTGAGATCACATGACTTCATTATAATTTTCTTCAAAACAACCATCATGGCAGACACAGAGCCAACTTGCCACAAAAAAAAAAAAAAAAACTGAAATCTGGCAAGAAAAATCTTCACTTTGGGGTTTCCGACATCTTGTTCGTATTGACACCTTGTCATGTGACCATTGTATTTGCATACTCATAAATATTCATTAACGTCTGCCAAATGTGGGCGTGTCCACAGGTTCAATGCTTATACAACACATTGTATTTGCTATATTTTGTATTTTTTCATTTATTTAATTGTCTTCATTTTAACATGGATTCTTACACATGTAATATCAATTTTGAGAACCATGTATGTGTCAATCTTTAATACACCCATTCTTGATATGTTGAAGAACTTGAAGGGTGGACATGCGACCTAATGAAAGGCTTATAAATATCAGATTGAAATACTTATTGTTATTTCAAAATAGAAAAAGACAATTGCTAATATGGGACGCTTTCTGGACGGAGATGTTTATGGAACATTTGTGGAAGGAGTTTCTATCATCAGTACTTTGTAAAGATATGTTTTCTGACACGAGTCCACTACCGTGGATGATTAAAAGACGAGCTGCATTTTTATTTCTTTTTTTGTCTTTTTACTTCAAGAGACAAAAAGAGAAACTGGGCCATGAATGAGAGCTTATAGCTACTCATAGTTATAATTCATTTCAAGAAGTGTCTTGTAAGCTTTCCACAACATTAAACAGAACTAAAAATGGCAACAACGAAAAAAAGTGATAAAACATAAAAATAAAGTGTAGATACAGGAGTATGTAAAAGTCTTGAGCCAACCCTCATTTTTCCGTATTAGATTAAATTAAGTGAAGTAGATTCAATTTAAGAAATAGGAACAACAGACTCATTTCCCCGCTCATCTCTTTCAACCCCTCAGCATTAAGCATCACCAGTATACTAATCACCACCTGATCATCTGTCCTCATCTGCACCTGTTTCTCACTGGTTCATACCTTACGTTAGATGCTTTTTATGCTTGAATGATTCATAGATCACTGTATGCCTTAACAAACAAAAAACATTCCGCTGAAACTGCCCAGGTACAGGGACCGGATTGAAAAAGTCCTTCAGGAAGCCTGGAGAACTGTTCCTGAAAACTGTATTAAAATACAATAAAGTCTGTCTCGTTTGGAAAATGGCTTAAGTCTTTCACACAAAAAAAATTTTCATCCATTAAGCAGTAAAAAAAAAATTGTTATTGGAAAATAATCTTTTTTTTTTTTTTTTTTAATAAACATAAGAACCTAAAGGTATACGGTTAAACTCCTCACATATGGCCGCATTACACAACCCCATAAAAAAAAATGTTACAGTAGCAGACGGAAGTTTTTCTAAAAGATTACAGTTTAAGTTTTATCATGATGTCATCAGAAAGTAAGCGCATTGTAGTCATCTTGGACATTTGCACCATAAAAATGAGGGCGTCCGCTGCTAGCGTACTTCTAATACCATGACGTTTCTTTTCACAGAGCAAATGAAGTCACCTGCTATGTAATTCCTTTTCATTTATTGTGTGTGAATTTAAGGATGGGTGATTAGCACTGTCGTCTTGTTCGTCTAGTTCGATTCCTGCCTCAGGTCTGTGTGTGCGTGGAGTTTGCATGTTCTCTCCTTGCTTGGTGGGTTAACTCCCAAAGTCCAAATACATACAGGTTATGCTAATTGATGTTCCCAAATTGCCCGTAGTCTGTGCGGGCCCTGTGGATTAACACCCCACCCAGGTTCCAGGCCCCCAGCCACCCTGTATACAGTGTTTTAATGACATTTTTTGTGTCTGGTTTATCATGTTGTTTATCTTAGTACAGTGGAGTCCAAAAACTCTGAAATCACTAGTGATGCATGCTTTTCCAATTCAATACAACGATTTGGGGCATTAGCTGCACTTTATTTGCTGTATACTATGAAGCGGGAGAAAAAACATACTAGTTTTAACCCTAACCCTTACCTCATCCTCATCCCTAACCCTAACCTCACTACCTCTGATCTCACTCAAACGAGTATTTCATTAAGAAATATTGATTCAAAATGTGCTTGACCAAACGGTTGAGAAGAATGTTAAAGGTTAATGTTGTGGAGCATCTGCAAAACGAGTTATAATTCCCGTTATTTCTTACATTATAGCGCTCTTCTTCCTTTCCTCTGCAAAAAAACATAAAAGTACAGCTTCCTCTTTTGACTATTACAAACATCTGCCACTTAGGAATCCTTAGGAACATATAATATACCTCTCCCTGCAGGAAATTTCATTATAGAAACGTTAAAACAGTTTATATTTAAAAGTATATATATTTTTTAAAGTAGATTATTTTAAATATTTTTTTTTTAGAATTTAATCCCCCTCCCTTTTGGTTTGTGCTTCAGCTTCTGATGGGTTTTAGATCAAATCTGTTGGTGTGTCCTCTGAACACCTGCTTCATTAGAAGAGATTAGGCATGAGAAAAATTTGACCTTTTGTACAAAGCAATTAACACGGTCAATATCACGAATTTATATTTATATAGGGACGTAGAAATAGAGCAGAATGTTGAATGTTAAATATGAAATATTCAACATAGTGAACGTTAAATATTTCAAATTCGAAATAAATATTGTATATTTATTTAAAGATTGACATAAAACAAACTTTCTGAATTACATTTTCAATTTTTAGACCCCAGTGTATATGCTATCTACCTTCATATGCAAGCACTGATCTGGAACAGGTACAAAAAAAAAAAAAAAAAACACACACCTGGACCTTTTCCTATGGGAATGGGACAAAAATGAAAAACGCACAGGTGCTAAAAATTCCAGAATTCAATGGAGCAAGCAGAAATATAATTACAGTACGGGAGAAAATCACACTCATTCGACTGTCTGTGTCTGCGGAGCTTCTTTCCTTAAAGCATTCTCATTGGGGCTTAAGGTTTAGTGGCATCGCATGACAAATTGATGGCACCGGTGCGCAATCTTCAAAGACCAGGTCCTCACCCAGGTCTTGGATAGTTCATGATTCAGATTAGTAAATGTTCCATGCCTTACTGCAATGACCTGGAAGTGCTCTCATTATACAGTTTTAACCTTATCATAAGACTGTAAATTGATAATTAATCAAGCAAATTGCGAATGGTTACTGAAACGGTCGCAATACCTCATTACCAGATTTGATTTTGATTCAGGTTGCATTCACCAGGATTTTTTTTTTTTTTCCTTTTTTTTTTTAATTGCACATAAAATGGCTGAAGCATGACAGGCTATGAATATACACAGCTACACATTACACACACTGCAGAGGTATACATCATAATGAAAGATGTCAAGCCGGGTGACACGCGCGCACGTACACACGCGCACCCACGAGAGAAATGCTCCTTGACATTGATTCTACAAGGCTGTCAAGAACTGTACTGGAGTGATGAACACTGTTCTTTCACAAGATATTCCCACAACTGGTATGTTGTTACCAGTAGGGTGGTGCAGAGTGCTCTCTAGCACACCACCTCCCGTGGGTGTACACCTAAAGGCCGTAGCATATCGTTTTCATCCTCATCAACCCGTTCGGTGGGGCTTGTGTCCTGTGGATGGGAGGAGGAAGAGGGCAGAAGTGTTTCATCACAGAATAGAGGTGATCGGTCAGAAGAGATGCGTATTGATTCGCAGTGGCGCGTCCCTCTGAGGGGACGAATGGCCTCAAAACATGATAGCGAAATGTCTCCAGAACCATTGTTTTCTTTATTTATTGGTCACCTGATTTGTGTTACCGCAGCATTAACCCCAATACACAAAATGATCTTTTACGACTACCGTAACCGGATGGCCATGTACGCCCATCACCAACAACATCCCGAATACGTGCACCAAAAGCACACTCGTATACATAAATACAACGACAGACAAGAGAAATCAATTCTAGAATGGATGTTGGGGATTACTGTAAAGATCAACATCTGGTATGCAGGCAAGCAGTGCCCTCTTCTGTATGGGGAAGGAAACTACAATAGATGAATGAATGGATGAATGAATTGCTGAAGGGATCAATGAGATCAAGGGCATTTGAATGAATGGTTGAATGAAGTTAATTTTTTAATGGGTTTACAGAATACATGGTCATTTATAGAAAATCTGATTAAAAAATCAGACATTATAAACTATTTATTTCAGTAAGGTCTCCAGTAGTGATGTGTCTTAGATGCGGTCATGATGTTCAGTCATATTAATTTAAAATATTTGATCCCGCATTTTACATAATGACAATCTCAGACAGAACAGATTGAGAGAGAGCGAGAGAGAGAGAGATGGCAGAGATTTTAGCAAGTGAGTGTGATATTGATTGCAGCAGGCGCTGTTTCGTGAAGTGTGAGAGCTTTTGAGTGAGAGCTGCTTCTCAATCAGAGCGACTTAACAGCTACAGCACAGTGCGTGCGTGCGTGCAAGTGTGTGTGTGTGTGTGTGTGTGTGTGTGTGTGTGTGTGTGTGTGTGTGTGTGTGTGTGTGTGTGTGTGTGTGTGTGTGTGTGCATTTGAAAGAGAGAGAGAGAGAGAGAGAAAGAGACTCAGTAATTGTAATCAGCGAGACCACAGACACAGCAGTATGAAAATGTGAGAAGAATAAAAAACCTACAATCTGCACTCTTTAGCTGAAGCAATGCGCTCAGACCCACTGCAAAAGGTTTCGCACAAATAAAATGGCTCTTTGAGACCGAATTTGGAGAACGTGTGAATTGCATATGAAGTCCATATACAGTACCAGTCTGTGACTTAGGGATTGATTTGGGATTGCAAATGCCTCAAAGACATGTGCATTAAAAATCAGTATGGGGAAAAAGGGTGATTTCTGTGGCAGGTTTTTGGTGGCAGATGGGCTAGTTGGAATTCCAGGTACTAATGATCTCTCATACATAACAGTCTCTAGAGTTTACATAGAATGATGCAAACATCAATCAATCAATCAATCAATCAATCAAAAATAATAGGCTACATGGTGGCATAGTGTTAAGCACTGTACCTCTAGGGTCGAAGGTTCAATTCCCACCTTGGGTCTATGTGCATGGATTATGTTCTTCCCACGCTTGGTGGATTTCCTCTGGGTACATGCAGATTAGGCTAATTGGGGTTCCCAAATTGCATGTAGTGTGTGTGGGTGATGGATTGGAACCCTTGTACCTGGTGTACCCTGCCTCGTGCCCTAAGTCTCCTGGGATACGCTCCAGGCCACCCACTCCCTGGTATACAGGATAAACGGGATCGAAAATGAATAATAATAATAATAATAAGTGAGTGAGTGAGCAGTATGGTGGAATAGCGGACTGGTTGGTACTGTTTTCTTACACCTCCAGACTCAGTTGAGAAGTTTGCATGTTCTCCCCGTGCTTGGTGGGTTTCCTCCAGATAATCTGGTTTCCTCCCACAGTCCAAAGACATGCAAATGTATCTAATTGTTGCAGATTAAACTAACTAGCGCTCCCAAATTGCAGTATAGGATGAGTATGTGAATGTGTGTCGTAAGTATGCCCTAAGTCTCCTAGGATAGGCTCCAGGCCCCCTGTGATCCTGTACAGGATAAAGCTGGATAGGAAATGAATGACTGATTAAGAGACAAGCTATTATGGAATGGAAACACCTCACTGATATGAGAAGTCAAAAGGAAAATGGCAAGATTGGTTCGAGTTGCCAAGATGGATATACTTTAATAACTTATATATTCCAGTCTTTACAACAGTGGCAAATAGAAAACCATCTCAGAACACACCAATCATAATCAGCCTTGAGCAAATAACATCAACTCCAACAACTCCTGTCAGCCAAAAACAATGTTATCATGGGCAACCAAATTGGACAGTTAAATATCAGGGAAAAAAATCACCAGGTCCTTTCCCATTCCGATGGATCCGATGTGTCCATAATTACCTAAAATTTTTGTTTTTACCTAATGGGAGTGCAACCTAATATGGTCCCTCTATTGTAGCCCATTCACCTCAGTTTATAATGTGTTGTGCATTCTGAGATGCTTTTTTGGTCATCATGTTTATAAAGAAGTAGATTTAATATTAATTATTTAATATTAATTATTTAATATTAATTATTTAATATTTTAGATTTTATGTCTGCTCCTAAGGATTTGTTCATTTTTGTTCATGTTCACCTCAGATAAGAGACGATTATCTATAAAATTCACTTGAAATCAACAGCTTGTGAAATACTCAAACCAACCATCACACTTTCTCCAAATTATGCTGTTTGATGTGAACATTAACCAAAGCTTTTGACCTGTATATCTACAGACTATATGGCCAACACTTAATACACACAATATAAAATACCTGAACATGACACCCATGAGTAGTGTAGTCATTCTCCAAATTGTTGGCACAAAACTGGAAGCACAGTTGTCTAGAATGTCTTCTTATGCTGTAGCATTGCCATTTCCATCACTGGAACTAAGGGACCCAGTGCGCCAGGAAGACAAGGTTGAAGTGGAAGAACTCAAGTATCCTGCTCCGATTCCTGAACACAGCCCCACTGGACATCTTTGGGATAACTTGAAGTGTCTCTGAGGAACCCTTGACCTCTGTTTAGATATCATGGTCCTAAATAGTCTGATGTAAACCACTGTTTCTACTCTGTTTAAGTATTTGGTTACTATCATGATGATGATGATGACGATGATGATTAAAATGATTAATGATCATTTACCTCATGTAATTTACAAACAGTAAAAGATACAGACAGTGATCATCCTCATTAATGAGTTTATCCATTTTGTGAAGCATGTTAAGCCTTTCTGAAATCGCAGTGTTTTTCTCAAGTTACAAAGTGTGTAACAAATGGTGTTCAAGTCAAACCAATACTTTGATTGAGCAGAATAGCAGAACACAGTTATGAGAGTTTAAACAACCTATATTTCTTTACAGTACAAAATCCCCTGATACACTAATGCAGTCATCTCAGTGATTCACTAATGCTTGAATACTATCAAGGTAGAACATTTTCTCAGTACACCAGAGCTATGATTAGACTGTCTGTTTCACATCTGGCCTCCCAGGAACTCCTTTAATGACCCAAACATGTGGAAATGACTCCACAGCAGATGCGGATGCTGCTTTTGTGTACCGTTCCCACAGACAGATGCGTCTCATCCTCCAGTCGGTGACAAGTTATCATTCATTTTTCAAGAACCAGGCTTTCCACTCTCTGAATGTTTATGAGAATGACTGCAGTGAGCTCCAAGCCATCTCGACCAGGATTGTCATTCATGGATGTATGGTCTACTTGGCCTAAAACATTTGCACCATTCAAATGTTTTACTGCAGCTAAGAGTCTCATCACTGTACTGTGGTTGAAGTAAATGTATATTTTTACCTCCAGTCAAATAAAACAAAAAAAAATCATCACAATTCCCAGTATGACTTGAACTTTCTATTTATTACTGATTTTTTAGTGTCTTGTAGGTAAGTTGATAATGTCACATTTGTCTAGCGATTACTTTAATAAAACTCTGCTCTATTGCTCTATTGTGATGTAGCTTCTATGTTTTTTCTTGATTTTTATTTTTTTCTACACTGTAAAACAATGCTGAAGGCGTCCAAAATATGCAATAATCTACTTTGAGCAGTTGATATTGAGATGTGTCTGATACTTATGCTCTGCAAAACCTTCATAATGGATATTATAATCTCAAAATATGAGGTGCTGTTTCTTAATTGGTGATTTCTTAGGCTGGTAACTCTAAATTAACTTCTCCTCTGCAGCAGAGGTGAGTTTTGGTCCTAGTGCTTGATGAGTTTTGCAAATGCATTTGACCATACTGTTTTTTGCAAGAACTGTTACAGAACAGGTGAACTTATGTCTTTAAAAAACAACTGACTGTTGTTATTACTTATTACGTAAACTGTGTCCAGACTTTTAACTGATATTATACATTTAAATAATTATAGACAAACATTTAATTTATTAAACTGTCTTCATAGAAATGTTTTTGACTTTGTGATGATGAAGAAGATGATGATGATGAAGATTATTATTATTATTATTATTATTATTATTATTATTATTATTTAATAAAGGGGAGCCCTTCTTAAGAGAACTCGCAATGTTTCTGGAGCTTTCTTTCACATTTCTCTGCTCACCGTCATCGTACTGACTTGTGATTCGTCGAAACGTTGTCACGTGATGAGGCTAACCAATCACACAAAAGTGCGCGTCATATACGATGAGAAATGTGAACACTGTCCGGTGAGGCAGTTGACGTTTCCTGAATAAGGTGAGTGGGTTGCCGTGATGTTGCAGAAGAAAATCAGTACATTTATTTCCATTTAAACTCCTATTTTCGACTGCGGTTTTATCATATTATACCTGCAGTATGGATTAATTCTCTAAAATCATTTAAACATAGGACAATATGTTTTTTTCTTTAAATAAGTTGACAGACATTGAGTGACAGATGTCAAGATTAAGAGAGGGGTTTTGAGATGAACATGGCAACCCGTTTTTTTCAGCCAGGCTGAATATTATAAGAGGGCGGGACTTCAGTACTGTCGTCTCACAGTAGTTTCTGGAACCTCATGGTTGCGGTATGGAGAAAGTAAGTATCCGGAATTAGCCTTTGATTAAGAAATAGTAATAAAAATTATTACTATCCAGCTGCACATGTTATATCCATATGCTTAACTATTTACATTTTTTTTTCATTATTTGCGCATCGTGTTAACCCATTAGCTTGTAAAAACACCGGGTACTGCAGTAGCGCTTATTGTTAGCAACGAAGCTATGTTGCCAGTTAGCTAGAAGTCAAGCTTAAAAGAGAAATAAAAATGGTTTAATATGCTTACTAGTTTCTGTAATTATGCATAGTCATCGTAAATTATAGTGCGTAATGAACCTGGTGTGTAACATTATTTTATATCGCTTAATTACTACAGCTAAACACGTAAGGGTCTTGGTTAGCTAAGTAGCTACATGTAGCGAGCTAGTGAGAACACTCAGTGTAACTGCATGCTTAGCTGTCCCTGTTACTGTCTGTATATTTGTACAGCATATAGAAGAGCGTATAAATCAAAGCCAGCACCAACTGACATGACAGGCTAGCTCATAGAGCTCATTGAGTCACCTGGAACTTTCTAGAAGGTTCAGCTAACACGGGCAGGTTCTGAATTGATTTGGAGCTTCAGCGTCATGTTCTGTCATATTTGTGACGTGGTGTTTATGGAACTTTGTTAACTAGCTAGATATTTTGCCAAAGTTAAAAATATGTAGTAGTTTACCAAGGTATTAATAGTTATAATTTAAATCTGAACATTGGAGTTTTAGGGGAAGAAAAAAAATCTATGATTATATGAAGGTTAAAGTGGGATGAACTTTAACACTAAACATTCTTTGGTGTACAAAGGTAGCATTGTTTATCAGATCATGTAACCCTTAAAAACCAGAGCATTTTAGCCATTTTTGTATTACTTTGTGTATAAATACACAGATCAACCATAACATTATGATCACCACCTGATATTAATTACCCCAACTTGTTGCCTCCAAAACAGTAATGACCCATGTCTTCTGGCACCTCAATATTAGGCAGGTGGTCGTAATGTTATGGCGAACATCAGAACTTGACACCGGTTTTGTACCGGCTGCACTTCCTGATGCAGCCCTCACCCCCCCCCCTTTCTCACTGCATCCAGTGGTTGGGTTTTGAGCACTGGATGAGGTTTGAACCACATGGCAGACGAGAAATCTATCCCTGAGCCACCAATGCCCTTAAATGTATATAAGGGTGTGAAAAATTATGTTCTCTGATTATATTCAAACTTCTGTTATCAGAGTTTTCCATTCAAGGCTACTGTCTCCTCAGTCACTGCTGCGAAGGTGTGAACAAGTTATATCAATTCATTTATAACTGCGGTGCTAGCAAAAACGGATGTACCACATCTGGTTTGCATGAGAGCGAGCAGTGGCAGTGATTGTTGTTAGATTGTGCCAAAAAAAAAAAAAACATTTTTAATGAGCGAATACAGAAGCTTGTTGACAAGGTTTCTTGAAAGCAAAGCGGATGTAGCAATAATTAAAAGATACTCTACGGCCAAAATGTGAATAGTTTTTTATTCAACTTTTACACTACTTTCAGCAACGTGCTTGTATTAGATCTAGCTTGCTTGCTAGAATGTGTGTGCTTGCTTTTAGTGATCAGCTGTCCGTGGCATTTTGGGGACACACATGGAAGAACAGGTGTTGTCCCACGTATGTTGCACAGTAAAGAGAGAGCACTCATTGCAGCTTTTTATTATAGTACAGAGGAACCTCGGATTGTGAGTAACGTGGTTTACGAGTGTTCCGCAAACCGAGCAAAGGTTTTTAATAAATTTTTACTTTGAAACCGAGCAAGTATTAGTTTACGAATGCTGAGTAACATGTATCACGCGTGCGAGTCTTATTTTGACACTGAGCGGCAAGTGATCGCAACTGAGCCAATGATTTTTCTCTCTCCTGTGCTGCAGAATTTTGGGTAATCCTGTGTGTGCGCGCGCATAATTTGACACTGTGCCCCACACATTCACACACTTCACTCACGTGTACTCATGTGTACTTTGTGTGCGCGCACGTAATTTGACACACACACTCCCCCCGGCTGCACACGCGCTTTATTTACACAGAGAACTCTGCTCTGTCGCGATTCTTTTCAAAGGTAAGGTCCTGGTTCATTTGTTATTTTTTATTATTTACTTTACAGCAGTGATTCTGTTAGTATGCTCACGCAAGTATTAAAGCGGTGTTTTCATAGTGTATGTTAGTTGTGAAACTTAAAAAGCGAAGTGGGGGGAGGAAGGAGGAGTTTTACTGTTTAAGACGAGGCGAGGGGCGAATTCCACACACACACATACAAATACACTGCGTCTGTGCGCACAAACGGAAACACTTATCTGTCTGGATTTTTTTTATATTTATATATTAAGTGCAGGTTAATTTGTTTTTTATTTTACTTTATATATTGTATTCATTATTTTAATGCATTTATTGTTTTGGGCTGTAGAACGAATAATTTGAGTTCATTATTTCATTATTTTCATTATTTCTTACGGGAAAATTCTATTTGGTTTACGAGTGTTTTTTGGAATATGAGCCAGCTTCTAGAACAAATTATGCTCGTAATCCAAGGTTCCACTGTATATAGAATTTTTTATGTTCTTTTCCCTTCAAAAACGTGAACATTTCTTTCGTTTACTCCTAACTTGCTATGATGTGAATAATTGACCTGAATTTATTTTGTACAAAAAATTCTCTTCGTTTCTTGACTCCGTGACATGTACAGGTACAAATTCTTTCAAACTGCATACAACTTGAGTCTCAACGTAGTTTTCGGTCATTGACCCTATAAAAGGTGATCGAGATTTTTTTTTTTTTTAAAAACTTGGAATACTTTAAAAACATTTGATTAGATTTTTGTACATAACGAGATTTGGGACTAAAGTTTATCGTTTATTCACTCGTTTTGAAATATAAAAACTATTAAAAGATTAAAAGACCACTGAAATGCTGTGCAGCTTGTGCTGAATTGTTTAAATGTCAAGTCTTATATAAAACTAAAAAAAAAACCTAATCATCTATCACTCCACTCCAATAAACCCAAAATTCAGAAGAAGGCTTGGTACTTTTACGAACCATTGTTTGTGGAAAAATTTTTGGTGAAGCTGTGATGTATTTTTCAAAGAACTTAACATTTTGTTTGTTAACCCCAAATTATTTGTGTGATTTTTTTTATTTGAAAAGTGATCTATCGATTCAGTTAATTAAACCAATCACCAAATGATCGATTAATAGTGGTAAAAGAAATAAAACGCTAGGGGTGCTGTCCTAGAGAAAATCAGTAACAGTAACTCTGCAAAGGAATGATTACCTTCCTATAACGGGATGCCTTCACGTTTCATTCAGTACTTAATATTAGTTTGATGTACAGATTCATTTCCAGGCTATGACGACTATTTTCCAACTTTAACACAAGTGAACCGCCCCCTTACGACGACGTAGTCCAATTTTGCCCCCACAGAAGGCATATTTATAAATCACCCACAGAGTACGGTGTGCTTGTAGTTAATCTTCACTTGTTTCAGAAATGTGATACGATATTTGTGCTTTTTCTTTTCCTCAGGTATCTCAGCTGAAAGACCAGGGTAATAAGGCGCTGAGCGCAGGGAAGATCGATGAAGCAGTGCGCTGCTACACCGAGGCTGTGGCGTTGGACCCGAACAACCATGTCCTCTTCAGCAACCGATCTGCTGCGTATGCCAAGAAGGGCGACTATGAGAACGCCCTGAAGGACGCGTGCCAGACCATTAAAATCAAGCCAGACTGGGGCAAGGTAAATGATGCCATTAGTGCTTGTGATGACTATTTAGCATCTCTCTGGCTTTATCATTGTTTTATTTATTTATATTTTTTTCCTGAGTTGTCTTCTAACATGTGTTTTCCAAAATGGCTGACATCCAGTGGTCCATTAGCAAGGAAACCCATGCGCCTTAATGGTTTATGCCTTAGTCTCTTAAACTTAATGATGTTTCATACAAAAACAATTTGGATGTCTGCCATGGGGTTTAGTATTTTCCATGGCAGTAGAACTTTTGGTACAAGCTATTTGATCTTTGAAATTGGTTGCCACATCAGTACATTGCTGTTTTAACAATGTGTAACACCACAAACAAAGTAGTACCAAAAAAAAACATAAGACAATGGGCAGCACGGTGGCATAAAGTGGTTAGCATTGTGGACTCCCACAGGGTTCAATTCCTTCCTGTCTGTGTGTGTGGAGTATGCATGCTTGGTTGCTTTCCTCCAGGTACTCCAGTCCAAGGACGTGTATATTAGGCTAATCGGCGTTCCCAAATCGCTTGTAGTGGTCCGGCACCTCTGGCCGTCCTGCAATGGATTGGCACCACTGTCTTGTGCCCTAAAGTCTCCTTGAGTAGACTCCAGGCCCATCACAACCCAGTAAAAGATGAATGAATGGGTTAATTAAAAAAATAATGATAATTTTAAAAAATATTAATAACAATAAACATGATGATTTCCTCCTTCATTTAATCATTGGTAGGGGTGCTCAGATTGATCGGTCGTCAATCATAATCGGCAGATAATTGCTTTGGGGCGATTGATCGGCAGTCTCTATAATGGTCGATATAGAGAAGCCGATCTGATGACGCACAACTCGCGGGATATATTTTTTTGTGCGCTGCTAAAATGGCTTCACCGTTCTGGCAGTTCTACGTGTTGTGTGAAAAAGACAATACATTAGCAATCGGCAACCTGTGTAACAAGACAATTCCTAGAGACGGAAGCATCCAAAGCATTTTAAACAATGTCTGATGTACGAACCTCATCAGACATTTGAAGGTTAGTCACATAAAAGAACACGAGCAGCTTTCAAAGTTGTTTAGCGCTAAGAGAGCGGGAGAGCTCAGCAACTCGTGCGCTGCCACTCACTCAGCTGTCGGTAAGTCCCCTATCTCACCTACGTGGTTTTGTAGGTGAGATAGGTAAGTATCATGATTCACCGCGAGTTTTGGCGCTGTGATTACATTTCCATCTTTCCTCGCCAAAAATTAAACATATTTAAACATGTTTAATTTTTTAAACATGTTTTTAAATATGAAAAAAATAAACATTTTTTATTTTTTGGCAGTCCTCGCGAATGCTTGCAGAACTTTCGGCGACTCGCGTCCTACTTCCCTGCTGAAAAAAACAGCATAGACCAGATAGCTGGTGACCAGCACATGTTGTATTTTGGTGCTGGTATACTGGTGACCAGCATACATTTTGCTGGTATTCTTGGGGCCAGTATACATTTGACAAGCTCTAAGCTGTTCCTAATTACTAACCAAGCACAGGCTGATATATTTTAAGTTGATGTGTTGCTCATGTTGCTTGCCAATAAATACAGTTATAATTGTAATTTCAATACTTAAACTATATCTAACAACAATGTAAATAAATAAATAATGCTACATGATAGGTCGGTGATCGGTATCAGCCGATACAGCTTCTAGTGATCGGAGATCGGCCCCAAAAATCCTGATCGGAGCACCCCTAATCATTGGTTTCTCTGGTTTCATAAAAAACAAGTTTTAGATCTCTCTGTATTACCATACTTGGTTAAACTTCATGAATTTTATAAGAACAAATTTTAACAGAACAAAGTGCCTTTTCGGTAATGCACCTGGAAAAATCTGGTCTGGATAACTTTTTAATTAGACACAGCATGTACACCATTTAATGAAGAAAATTGAGAGTCCCATTTGAAGTCTGAGATTGAGCAGCGATTTTAAAGTAAAGGTTTAGGCATGTGTACTGCACCAGGTGTACACATCCCAGACCAGGGTAAAAGTTAAATTTTTACTGTAGAAGCAAATGCTCTACTTATGGCTTTGAAAGTCATTGAAACCACATCGCGAAAGGATTACCTAATATTAACGGATTCAAAATCATGTCTTCAAGGATTAGAAAATATAAAAACATAATACAACAATCGTTGAAATCCTAACCAAGTTATCATTTTTAGAAGCCAATAATTTTATCATAATTTTCTGTTGGATCCCTGATCAGGAATTCCCTTGTAATGAGAAAGCAGACAAAACTGCCTAAGAAGCATCATCTAAAAAAATCACAATGGGACCAATGCTTAAATAATAAACTATTTGAAGTAAATTCCGATGTTGGATCAAGTCATACATTTCTTTTTAATAATCGTTGGGATCAAGTTACTTGTACAAGATGCAGGATAGGATACTCAAAAGCTACACACATTTTTACTGTCCTGTCTAGAGAAAATCCACCATAATGTTAATCATACAGAACCCTTCTGTCCATCAAACATACTTTTTTTTTTTGCTGTAACTCTTTTACTCTTTCAGCGAAGTTGTTTTATTCTGTTGACACTTTAAAAAAAAAAAAGTTTTTAAACAAGGAAATCCAAATGTCGTTTCGATTTTTTTTAACATCTAGTTTTAATAACAAAACTGACTCTCGCCCCCTTGAAGCTGGCATGGCATTAAAAATAAAAGAAAGTTTAGGCATGTTTTTTTTGTTTTTTTTCCCTCTTAAATCAATCTTTCTTTATTGATTTGCTGGTAGAGAGGAAAGTGTAATTTAATTTTTTCATACATTCAAAAGTCTTTGCCACTTGGGCAAGGAATGCATCAAGAATATCGATGCAGTCCTTTTGTGTTTAAAGTGTAGTGTTTTGTTTTTTAATTCACTGTCTGAAATTGATTTCCTAAAACTTGTCTTCACAATACAAAAGACCTTGAGTTTATAATGATAAAATATTAACTTGCCATCAATTGCACTTTTGATCAGACAGAGAACCCGTTATCACGTCTGATTTGTCTGTGTTTATTTCAGGGTTACTCGCGGAAAGCTGCAGCCTTGGAGTTCCTGGGAAAGTTTGAGGATGCCAAATTAACCTATCAGGAAGGTCTCCGACAGGAGCCGTCCAACCAGCAGCTCAAAGACGGCCTTCAGAACATTGAGGCACGACTAGCAGGTCCGTATGCTAACAGGATCGTAATAAGAGTGCTATAATTACAGCCCACATTACGGTGAATGACGGATTTAAAATCCAGTAGATTTTATGCTGTGTTCAAAGTTGTGATTTTGACACAAAGGTTAGGACAGCGCTCTCATGATTTGAACGAAGAAGGTCATAAGAATATTGTTGCTAGGCAACTGGAAGGTATGGATGCTCAATAAGGCTAATCGATTTGCTGGCAGTTGTTAACCTTTTTTTTTTTTTTTTATGGACAATGTCAAGGCACAGCCATGTTGGGAATGAGACAATACCATGAAATATGTCATTTCCCCTAGATGGGTTGACGTATTACCAAGAATGAATGACGATAGCTCCACTTACTCAACCAACAAGAGTACTTGATCACGTTAGTTACTCACTCACTCACTCACCTTCTCTACCGTTTTATCCTGTAATCAGGGTCACGGGGGCCTGGACCCTATCCCAGGAGACTTTAGGGCATATGGCAGGGTACACCCTGGACAGGGTGCCAATCCATCACAGTCACGTTAGTTATATTAGTTAAATATGTAGTTTACAGTAGACGTTGTTTTTTTTGGTTCTCAGGGTAACAGTTAGAATCAACTACTCTTCAGACAGTAGTACATTTTAGCTTTTAGTGTGCGAGTGTGCGTTTACTTTATGCTGATAAAAATAATAACAATGTACATTAATACATGCGGGGATAAACTTAAGAACAGAAGAAAATGTAATTGTTTGACACATGCACAATAAAGGGACACCGTACATCTAAAGGAGACAATTAGAAATGGGTTGTCGGAATGTAAATGCTCATACCCCGGCCCCTGATTGGCTGGTATTGTCCTCTGCTTGGGAATTGAGCAGGCACAGGAAGGATAGTTTCAGCACGAGTTGAGTGAGTTTGACTGTGCAAATGAGCGAGAACAGGTTTTTTTTTTTTTTCGCAAAAATAACGGCACGCTGAGTCAACTCCACCAAGTAAACTGACTAGTTTTAGATCTGCTTCCTTGTTATACGTTACGTGAGTGACGGAGCAGTGCCATAAATGAAGAAGAGAGATGAGAGAAGTGTTGTATTGATTTGTATGACTAATTTGGTTAATTAATAGTGTTTGTTACCCTGTGTGAAGTAAATAAGTAAACACATGACTGTAGCATGATCTGAATGCAGGACGATAGATACAAGCGAATGACTATAATTCAGAAATGAGATCAATTTTGTGTTAATTGATAGTGATTAATCGTTATGTTCTCATTGGGATACATCTCTTGACATCTGATTGATTAAATTATTTTTATTTTAAGAAGTTACTGTACATGTTTTTTTTATTTGCGTCTGCGTTACAGAGAAAAAGATGATGAACCCCTTCGCCATCCCTAACCTGTATGAGAAGTTAGAAGCGGATTCCCGAACCCGAGCCCTTCTGTCTGACCCCAGCTACAGAGAGCTGCTCGAACAGCTCCGCCAGAAACCGTCTGAACTTGGCACGTAAGTATTTAAAAAAATAAATAAATAAAAATAAATAAAAGGAGAAATAAAAAATATGCAATCAAAGAAAATAATACTAATATAGAAAACTTGAATTTAAAGAATTTACAATATGTACAAGGTTGCTTATAAAATGGAATTGAAATGCAACTGATTTGGAATTTCTCCACCCTTTTGTTGTTTTACATGTTTTTTTGTTTTTTTTATCCCCGCTTCACTTTCCCTCATGACGCTATGATCTGACTAGCTGTCAATCCCACAGATCTACACTTCAGATGCTATCCATGTTTCTAAATCCTGTCTATTCCAGTTTCCCTCTTTCATTCTCTCCTTTATTTATTTATTCATTTATTCATTCATTCTTATTAACTTCTTTCTCTCTGGCAGGATCATGTCTTGTGTCCTCACTTTATCTATATTTTTTCTGTAGGAAGTTGCAGGACCCTCGGGTGATGACCACCCTTTCAGTGCTCCTTGGATTTGACCTGGCTGGCATGGATGAAGATGAGGAGCCTGCTCCGCCCCCTCCACCTAAGCCCAAAGAGACAGCTCCACCACCTCCCAAAGAAGAAGATCTACCGGAGAATAAGAGATTGGTAAAAGATTTAAATATTTACCGTATCGATAATTTAATGAGTTTTTGTCATCTCAGTTTAAGTCAGTTGGCGTGGTCACTATTTCTGCAACATTTGCAGTTGGATAGGAGTTTTTACTCACTTATTTCTTTCTATTAAACACACAGGTGACAATATCTAAGGTTTAGCTACAGCATTTTTAAAATGCTAATAAATTTAACCCAGTGCTACCCCTAATAAACAGACATTAATTTTCTTTATGTGGCAATTGCTTCTGTTTTGTGATCGTTATCCATATGATATTTTATCTGCTAAAGCAGGACCTGGGCCCATATTCGCAAAGCTTTTCAGAATTCTCTCTTTGTGAAAACAGAATACATGATAATGGAATACAGTGAAATCATAATGATTGAATATAAAGAAATTGTATAATTATGAATATAGGCTAATTTAGCCCATCACAGAAATTTTGCATAAATATCTTAAGTTAATTAAAACAGCAAAATGGTGAAAGTGTGTCTACTTTTTAAGCAACCAGTTTCCACACAGTAGTTACTATATTTAAGTTCTTACATTTATTTACCATACTGATTTTGGTAAATAAATTTTGTATGGTATTTGCTCCCATTCAGATTGATGGGAGCAAAATGGCTCAACTTTTTACCAATTTACATGATTGCAGGACAGTCTAAGTTGTACTTTTGGATGGTACAATATGTAGCCAACAATCCAAGAGAGATGAAAGGAAGTAAAAGACCAAGAAAACCAAATTGGACAGAAGAGCAGTGTTTACTTTTACGTTTAGTGTTTGGAGAATATTTGTTCTTTCCGCCATTTTGTCCTCTGCTATCGAAACTCTTAAGCCTCTTAAGTCCTCCTCTCTACTCTTAATTTTAACTTGGGAGCTGTTTTTCAGTCCATGGTGTTTCATGAATCATTTTCATCTTTACTAAGATTTAGTCCTAAATTTAAGAGGAAATTCTAAGAAAACGTCATAATTCTAAGAATTTTTTTCGAATTTCATCAATAGGAGCAGCTTTTAAGCTTTCTGAATATGGGCCCTGGTCTGAATAGGCAGTAGAAACTAAGCAGACTGGACTATTTTGATAGAAAATGAAGGAGCTGGCAAACATTGACTTCATCAGCCATTCACCTTAAGGTTTTCATCACTGTTGCTTGATGCACATCTGATGATACAGATTGAAATTAGAGGTAAATATCCAGCATAAAAAAATGTTGGATTGCTGCAGGCAAACAAGTAGTACAGTGCTTTTCAAGTTTGACAGCTCTTTAGTTGCTATGGAGATGTTTCTTAACTGTTTGATCGTCAGACTGTGGTCTGGCAAAAATGTGCATTGTTTGTCATCTGGAACTTCCCTTTGGTGTAGCTTTGATAAAGGGAATGAATGATGGAGTCTTGATCTCTCTTGCAGGCATTGAAGGAGAAGGAACTTGGCAATGCAGCATATAAAAAGAAGGACTTCGAGACTGCACTCAAGCACTATGAGGAGGCGTGCAAACACGACCCCACCAATATGTCTTACCTATCCAATCAGGCTGGTACGAAAAATGTGCACACATTTTTCTACTCTCTTATCATTTAAATTATGCATTACAAATTATTGTCTTACAGTTTTAATGTTGCATGCTACAGCCTGTCCATTATTTACTTGGTCCAGTCAAGCTGCTTGTTTTTATTTAGTTATTTATGGTTCTGCTCTAATTCTAGAGTTAGTTGTTCATGGAATCTTGTAGATGTAGACAGTCATGACTCAGTGGTTGAGGTCATGGAGTTTGCTCAAGCCCTTGAGCAAGCTTCTTAATTTCTCATTGTTCAGCTCTATTATTGGATTATTATATCTTGGCCATAATTCAGTCTATTCAGTTTTTTTTTAATAATGCCCAAATGTAAATTCCATGGTCAGACTAATTTGTTCATTTTTCCTACACAGCAGGAGATGCCTGATTAAATCATTATTTGAGAGTGCTGACTGAGTTGTTTAGCAAATTACATGGTTCAAACAGGTCAACCGTGACTCTTATTTAACGGTGTTTATATTATGAGGTCGTACATTATATAGCATGGATTACTGCTCACAAATCAGAATTGAGGAAGAGGGTGTAAGGCACCACTAAGTAATGCCATAATCATGATCATAATTTAATTCAAATGAATCGGAAGATCCATCTAATTTCTTCAAATATTTGATTTCATTAACATGCATGCAAAAGCACCGAATAATATTATATTCACTACGATCAGCCACAACACTAACACCACTGCCAGGTGAATTAAACGTACAACAGTTGTAAACTGGTAACAGGATCATGGCTACACAAGGCTCATTATGGGCTGTACTGTATATGTGGGCTTAGCGGGCAAAGTGTTCAAGGTTCATCTTGCCTGCAAACTCTTTAGATCTCAGTCCAATTGAGCATCCATAGAATGCACTGGACAAACAAATCTGATCCGTGGTAGGCCTCAACCCACAGCAGTCAAAGGCTTCACCGGTAAATGTACTGGTTTTGGACACCATGGCACACTGCCAGAGGTCTTGGAAGGCTGTGGAGTCATGCCCCAAGGGGCCAGAGCTGCCCTTGTGGCACAAGGGGATGCTACACAGTACTTGGCTTAATGTTCTAGGATTTTAATGTTATGGCTGATCAAGTGTATGTAATAATTTTTCACACATAGGATTGCATTAAAAAGCCTAACTAGCATATTTTACTTGGAAATAGGTTATTGAAGGAAAATGCATTTGATTGACTTCCTAATTTGTTACAATTATCAGGAGCACTTATTTAAACTTCTAAATGGAACCTAGTCTAAGAAGAGATTCAAAGTAACAAAGTAATTGAGTATTAATGTAAAATTAATGTAGACACCAAAATGGACACTTAAACTAATGCTTTTTCATCAAAATTTGTTACTGTGTTATTAACCTTTTTAATAACGAGCCTATACCCTTTTTTCTAAGCAGTTATGATGATGTTAATTGTGCTTGCAGACATTAACCCGTAGCTTGTATTCTGCTACTTCTTTCTGTATTAGCGGTGTTCTTCGAGAAGGGAGAGTTCGACAAGTGTCGTGAGTACTGTGAGAAAGCCATCGAGGTGGGACGAGAAAATCGTGAAGACTACAGACAAATTGCCAAGTAAATGTATTTGTTATGTTTGTCTTGAGCTGCAAAGCTAAATTAAAGTGAATTATATAACTCCATTGTTATTTCATAGGTTCACATTCTTCCCACACAGATGTGCCTCATCAACAATAGCCTACTTGTGTTTTGTATAGTTTGAGAGCCAGATTAACCAGTGGCATGGTTTCCCATTCACTGCTATTGTCGTCTCTCTCTCAGGGCCTACGCCAGGATTGGGAACTCTTACTTCAAACAAGAGCAGTATAAGGAGTCCATTCAGTTCTTTAACAAAAGTCTGACGGAGCATCGAACCCCTGAAGTGCTGAAGAAGTGCCAGCAGGTAGGTTTGTACTGTGAATACACATCCAGAGATTACTTCTAGGACTTATTTAAAAGAACCTTTTAAAGGGGAACATTTTTTTTTAGGACCATCTAAGAAAGCAATGAAAGGAGTCATAAGTTAAATAAATTGATTTGCCTCCTACCTTAACAGGCGGAAAAGATAGTAAAGGATCAGGAGAAGATGGCATACATCAACCCGGAGCTGGCGCTGGAGGAGAAAAACAAGGGCAATGAGGCTTTTCAGAAAGGTGTGTGCACAAAAGCACTTAAAGTAGTGTTCATTTATTTGTTAAAATTACAACTTGTAAAGGTTTTTTTTTTATTATTTGTTTTATATAAATGTCTCTGAATTTTAATTCAGTGAGGCCACCTGATTTTAGGTGATTATAGACATTATATTATAACCCATTCTGCTGTTTTAGGACATATTATTAAAATTCAATATTCCTATGCTGTCTGCATCTTTCATACATGTCTGTTGTGTAGGTGACTACCCCCTCGCCATGAAGCACTACACCGAGGCCATAAAGAGAAACCCTAATGATGCCAAGCTCTTCAGCAACAGAGCAGCCTGCTATACTAAATTACTGGAGTTTCAGCTGGCCTTAAAGGTACATTACAGGATAACACTAACGCTCAGGTTATGATGCACCGGATAGTATCGGCCTTGGTGACTTATTGTGTCGCATGTCACTGGTTAAATGCATTGGTTATTTTTAGCCTGACTCAAAGCACAGTACCCTACCCAGCTACAATATCAGGAAAGATCCAATAGGTGGTGCTATAATACCTCCCCTATGGTGATGTGCACATTATTTTATTTAAGTAAAAGACAATGTCGGAGTATCTTACTGACTAAGGAAAAGGACCGGCGATATGCAGTTTATAGATGCATTTCAGTGATTATTTCAAGAGGAAGTACCAAAAGCAAGAATTTTTTTCCCTAATTTACATCCATTTATGGTTTACAGTAAGTGGTGAATTGTTTTTATTAAATTGGGTAGCTGTATAGAAGGCTAAAAGGGATTTTTTTTTTTTCACGAAAAACCTCATGTGAAAGTGTTTCCCAAGAGGGAATAAATGGCAACAAAACGACTATTGACAAAATGTACACATTCATACTTGTCTCTTTGCACTTATTATGGACATTCATGGACACTTATGGACATCGCACACCTGCAAATTCATTCACATTTTACATATTCTTTTTTTTTTTTTTTTCTTTGATTGGTTGCACATGAGTCACTTTAAATAAGACACTTTCAGGCATATTTGCACACCCTCTTGAGCAATTCTATTTAAATTTCATTTCCACACTAAAATTTACATACATTTCTATATGTAAATACAGGATCATTTCTTCTCCATATTTGTACACCTAGGTGTTCTTATATTTTTCTTATATTGTATATTTTGTATTCTATAGATACATTTTAGCTAAATTTACTTTCTATTTTATTTCTTTTTTTTATTATTATTATTCATATTATTTCCTATTAATAGTCTTTTATTTTAAGGTCACAGGCGGTTGTCTAAGCATTTCACTGCATGTTGTACCATGTATGACTGTATTGATAAATAAAAATTATTTATATTATTTAAAAAATTAATGTACGTATCAGTCTAAAATTTTATAATTGTACATCCCTAGATCCCTATCTCAGATTGTGTCTTGACATGTGGAACTATAAAGGCATAAAGTACTGGTTTGTCTTTTACAGGATTGTGAGGACTGTATCAGACTGGAGCCCACCTTCAGTAAGTCTGTAACCTCACACGTTTCAGTGTTTACAGTGATAAGAGGAATTAAGTTGTTTCACAATGTTGAATGTACAGTAAGTCCCCTACATACAAACATTCGAGTTAGACTTTTGAAGGTACGAACATGTGTTCACGTGATCTCAATCTCAGAAGTTAGATCACATGTCCAGCGTACATGATTGTTCATCCCAGGATGTCCAGAAGCAAGCATAAAAGCAGCAGCAATGAAGCTGGTTCTGCTAAGAAGCCCTAAGCAATAATGGTGGAGACAAAAGTGAAAATAATTGAGGGAATGGAGAGAGGTGAGATGGCAGATATTGCTCTAACGTATTCTTCTCACATGAATCATTGGCACTTACCATAGGCATGATTTTAAGAAACAAGGACAATATCATGGAACATGTTAGTTTCATACTGTATATTGCCAATTGTTAGTCTCCTAGACAATGTATGTTGAACAAATTGGACTTACAAAGGATGGAACAGGATGGAACTCTTGTTATATGTAGGAGACTTACTGTAGCTTTAACCAGATAAAGTAGTGGTGTTGGTTGATGGATGCATTTTTTTGATAATTCTTTGTTAATTGCTGTCCTTGTGTAGTTAAAGGATACACGCGTAAAGCAGCAGCACTGGAGGCAATGAAGGACTTCTCCAAAGCCATGGATGCCTATCAAAAAGCTTTGGAGCTGGATGTCAACTCCAAGGTACAATATCAGGAAAAAGTTGTTTATGTAAAAGGGATGATGGTCACTTCAACTTCTTTAGCTGGTAACGGAGACTTCTTTGCTTTGATTAATAAATATGTAACCCAGGACCAACAAACACAAGGAAAATTTGCTGACTGTCATTGCAGAAGAAGCTGCTGATGTCGTGCTTCCTGCGTGGATGGTTGTTGTTCTGTGTTCATGTGCAGATTTAAATTATAATTTGCATTTTCTCCCTGAATGAGACTTGGATTCCATCATTTGTTTTGTGGCATTCCTTCTCTGCTTATTTGGCACAAGCTGCTGTTCTGTGTTTTAATTGGTGATTTGTTTGTGCGCGTGCAGGAAGCCACTGAGGGGATTCAGCGCTGCATGGTAAGTCAGACCATGAGGAACGATAGCCCTGAGGATGTGAAGAGGCGGGCCATGGCTGATCCGGAGGTGCAGCAGATAATGAGTGACCCTGCCATGCGCATGATCCTGGAGCAGATGCAGAAAGACCCACAAGCCCTCAGCGAGTAAGATATATGCACATAAATGGAACTGTTTGTTTTTCTGTTTCATATGGATTTATGTGTTCAGATTATATGAACTTGCTGCTCCTACATAAATAGATGCACTCTTTGCACTACTACAACATCCTGATTCTATTACAATGTAGTGCACTTTCACATCAGATTTTTTACAAATTTTAGAATTCCAACAGGAAAATACTAATGCTGCTAATGTTCTGTCTGTTAGACTCAATAGTTTAATTAATTAACTAAAGCACAGCCATGTAACAGTTCCATAGACCCTAGTCTAGTGTAACCACTCTATGTACTATATTAGGCTTGTATTTGCATCCTGCTCTGTAGGTTCTTTTTCATTAAGTAGTGACTTGTCAATTGTTTCTCCCCTTCACTTTAGCCACCTGAAGAACCCAGTTATCGCTCAGAAGATTCAGAAACTCATAGATGTCGGACTCATAGCCATCCGGTGATTTTATCGAGAGAGCAGAAGAGTACCAGGACTACCACCATCCAGATGAACACCACCACAAGACCTCAGAGGAAAGAAGACTCCATTCCAAAAGAAAAATTATTATTATTATTTTTTTTGCTCTCACTAAATTGTACAATCACACTCATTGTCAAACATTTTTAAGTGTAATGCCTTGTCTTACATCACATTTAATGAAAAACTAACATGCTATGCTACATTGGCTTCTTAGCACTCCAGTACCTGCAATAGCTTTTAATCACCAAGTCTCATTTGTCTCAGAATGGCATATTTTAATAACCTTTATGGATTCAGTATAAAACGGTGCAACCATTCTGAGATTCATATCATCGTCATGTTTGGGGTGATGCCTATAGATACAGAGCCATGCAGGAACGTGACGGCAATTAGAATTAGCTTGAGTGTAGCCCAATGTATGTAGTATTTCCTGTAAGAAGCTTACAAGAACCCAAATTATACAATATTATTAATTCTGTTTCTGGACATTTTTGACAGGTTGAAAGTCTTGTTTTGTTGGAAGAAATATTTCCATCTTAGAAATGCATTACTCATTACTATGCAAAAGTCTTGAGACACTCATTTTTTTCCTTCCAAAGAGACAGGCTTTTTTTTTTTCTTCCTTCTTTTTTTCGCTCTTGTTTTCCAGTCCATTCCCTGTATCTGACCAGTTTCAAATTGTTTTTAATTTGTTGAGCTACACTATAAATCATTCATGCATAGAACATCGTCTAACATTTGAGGCAGGAACTAGTCTGAAACCGGTGCAAATGATATATGGTCAGGCCGAGGATTAGTATACTGGTAGTTCTGAGTGGTTGATGCAGATGACATAGGAATTCAGTTTGCTGCTGAGATTGTTTTATAAAAAAAAAACATTTTCTAAATTGCATCTTAAGACACTTTGCAGCCTGTTGCAGTAAAGCATTTCTTCCTGTTTAATTACATTTAATGTGAAGAAATGATTGTTTGCTCAAGACTTGGCACAGTATTGTAAATGTTTAAATTATCTACCCATAGAATAAGACTTTCTTGAAATTCCTATAGTGTGGTTGCAGTGAGGTGCCAATATTTCTAAAAAGGAAATTGTAGTGGGGCTTTAAAAAAAAAAAAGAAAGCATGTATCTGTATAAAACGGTTTCATACTAACAGCACGCTCTTGCCCAACATTCTCAATAAACAAATCAGTTTTGTCAATATTTGTAAATTGGAGGAAGTCAATACAAACGTAGTGTCTGAATTTTTAAGCACTTATTTTAAAATACGGATTTTTCTGACAGAATTTCAAAACCTGCCTAAATAGGAAGAAAATTGTTTCCAAGATCACCATAGCAAGGGGTCAGATGTTACAAATACTATAACTCCTGTGGTTGGTACCTCTATAGATGAATATTTGAGAACATAGTTCCTACTCTTTATAGATGTCTGTGGTTTCTGGGTACAGGTGCATATCCATGATCAGCTCCTTATATTTACCAGCAAATGAATGCTCAGTTAAAGTTGTGATGAAATCAGTTGTGGTTCTTGCTATGGTTGTCTGATTGGATGTGGTTAAACCTCATTTTGAAATGGCACATGTTCTTTTCTAACGGAGAATAGTTTGACTCCAAATTCACTTGCAGTATATTTAGATTTTTGATCAAATAAGCTGGAACGCTGTCCTTTCGTAAACGTTCAGCGTTAAAGCATAGAATAGATTAACTTGGTTGTGAAAGCAAATCCTGATCCTTGATTGGCACTTTGCGTATCTCAGCAGTCCCAAATGTTCATATTTATCCATGAATTAGCTTTGATAGTATTTGTACTGTATTCAGTACAATGTACTATGTTTTTGCTCAAGTGTTGGAAGGAATTAAAAATTTTGGCACCAGTTTATACCATGACATGGAGTCTGGCCTTGGTGCCTGCAAAATCTGCAAACCTCTCGCTGTTGTCCGTCTCGTCTGCGCTTCAATACAGGGCATAAATCCGACATGTGGATGTCTTTGGCTGCTTTCATCTTTCATTCAGTGTTTTTTCTTTGTCCACTTCAATAAACTCTGATACATACCACACCATCTTAAGCGCATCCAGTTGAGTTGCTCCTTACACTGTTCAAAGATTAAAAAAAAAAAAAAAGGCCATAAATGGCTGCCGCTCAACTTGAAAACCTCTGACCAAGTCCTAGAATAGTGTGTTATAATACATATGCATAAGTTAGTTTTAGGATATGTATATAGACAGCACTTAACGAAATGGAGTCTTATTTAAATTATATAAACTAATCTATGGTCTCGTAGAACTGTAACTGGAAATGCTTTTGATCATAATGTATCTGTTCTGGAAAAGACGTGACGAACTAAAATGCTGATGCGTCATAATTGTTCTGAAAAATATATCTCGATGTGTTTGTAAAACAATGTATGGTTTTTGTCTGTTTTAGAAACTTCACTTTCATATGAACTCGTACAGAATATACTGCTTTAGAAAACATGACATTTGAAAGTCACCATAATTTTGTTCTCACCACAATGAGATCATAGATGAGATCATTTACCATTAGCTTTAAATATAGTGCTGGCCAAAAGTAGTAAGAACTCATCTGCCATGTATTGTCCACCTCTGCACAAAAATGCCTAAAAGTAGGGAATTCCCAAGTGAACTGCGAACTACTATTTATGTTTCTGTACATGAACTTCAGGAAGCCATCAAGCAGGCATGGATTGAGAGTGACACCCGAATAGATGTCTTTATGCTTCAAAACCTGCTGGACCTGGCTGGGGATAGAATCAAAAGGTCTTCATACTAAGTATTGATTGCTGTATACCATTTTTGTTGCATAAAATAGCAAATCAGTCATGCTTTATGTTTGATGAGAGCAGATTTGCAAAGGAACCAAAAACCATCTTCTATCCAGATCTTATGATCTTTGAAATATCAAAGACTCTGCAGTTAGCTTTAACCCATAAGGACCCATGGTTGACCCTTTAAGACACAGGTGTCACAAAACTTTTAAATGTTCTGGAAAGTTCCCTGTTCAGCTTTATCCTTGACTTTAACTCATGAAGTCTGATGACCATCTTGGTGCAGTCATGTGACAATCTGTAAATCTGTGTATCCATGACCACATTTCCAATATCGTAGTGTGCCTGGATAGGACATGTGATAGAGCCTGCTAAAAAAAAAAAGAAGCTTTTTTGTGAAAATCTGTTATCTTGTTTAACAAAGCTAATTTTAACATCTCATTTTATTTTGAATCTGTTCTGACTGCATTTCTTGAACAAATGGATCTAAAACTAATTAAGAAAATATCATGTCACATGGGGCCATTAACCCTAAAATTGTAAGGAAACTGCCATATTAGGTCTGTTATATCCCCCATAATGTCCCGTAAAGGAGAAATGGGCCAGGGCTCTTAACGATTGAAGGGTCAACGTAAAAGTTAATTCCTTGTCCTGTTTTTCACTGGTGACCCACAGGGTTGTGTGCTGAGTCCGCTGCTCTAATCCCTGTGTATGCACACTGGATACCCTGCTGAATATTTAACAATGATTAAAAAGTGAATTTTGCATAATAGGTCCTTTTTAGAATCCTACATATAGAGATGTGCAGGGATTTGAAATGTGGGCAACAGAGTACACACATTTATGTGACATCACATGAAACAAACTCTTTGCAATAACGCTAAACCCAGTGACAGGCGAAGTGAAAAACTGTAGAAATAAGTGAAAAAAATGAATGAAAGGTGGCAGAAGGTTAAAAAAATTACCAGTTTATTACAAATGTTGAAAATGTTTTTTGTTTGTTTATTTGCATTTAGATATAATGCTTTCTCAACTGCTTAAGGATAACAGACATTTGAAAAGAGTGTGGTCTTCATATCACATCATCAGTGAAGAACCATTCTAGCATGATTGGGTGAAGGTCTTATCGAATTCTAAAAAAAAATGGCATCCTACACTGGTCTGTAATAAAAAAAGTCAGACACTTTAATATTTCATTAGACTATCTTAAGCTTTGACCGTGGAGATTAATGTGGTGAACAGTTCATGTGTGGAAAAGATTCCTCATGCTTCCAGAACCACTCTTTCACAATTTGAGTTCTGGAATATGCCTCTGCTATCAGGGAAGGAAAAACTTCACTGACGTGATACCCTGATCATTCAGGTCATCAGCTGAATTCATTTTATTGCCACGTCACATTGCTGAGCCTAGACCTGAGCAACTGAAGTAACCCCAGATCATAATACTGCCTTCAGTTGCTTGTACAGTGGGTGCATTCGCTTCTTACCCTGATGCAGCCTGATGCCTGATCATTAATTCATCTTCTATACCACTTATCCAACGTACAGGGGAGCCTATCCTAGGAGATGTATGGTAGAAGACAGGGCACAATCCATCGCAGGGCACACACACACAAGGGGCAATTCGGGAATGCCAATTACCCTAATCTGCATGTCTTTGGACTGTGGGAGGAAACCGGAGCAACCCGACTAAGCATGGGGAGAACATGCACACTCAAGATGGGAATCGAACCCTCGACCCTGAATGTGTGAGGCCTCAGTGCCGTACCCTAATGTAGCCATCTTTAAACAGTGGTGCATGTTAATTGATTAATTTGTATGGGTAGTTTAAGACTTATCCAGTAGAGGGCAGTGCTGTGTCAACATATTTCTTGCCTCAATTCTGATCTCATTCCTTTGATTCTTCATAGATGTTAACCAACTCAAAGTGCACTTGTGTGTTACAGTAAATTAATACAGAGATTTTTAAAAAATCCTGTCATTGTTTCCTAGCATAACCATGGCTACTCACGTGTCTTCTTATTATTCTATATTAAATATAGATTTGCTGACTTGATTAGATCTTCTTTTTTTATAGTCTTTCTGTATTGCCTTATGTGTAACTAACGCGGTGCACAAAACAGGAAAAGAAACCCTGAAGACTTGAGACATGAACTAAAAGAGGAACAGCCTGCGCTGTGTGAAACCTCAACTGTGCATGTGTGTGTGTGCGCGCTGTGTGTCAGTCAGAGAGTAGGAAAGAGAATGACAACGAGACAGGAGGAAGTGACAGAATAGTCAAACTGTGGAAGAGAGAGTGAGAAAGACCAAGGGCGTAGTCTGTTAAATACAACTGTTGAGTACCACAAACAAGGTAAGAGGAGAAAATAGTGTCAAATGGGAGGGAGAGCATTGTGTGTGTGTGTGTGTGTGGTGGGGGGGGGTATATATGTGTGTTAAATATTGTCAAGTGGACTGGAAAATTTGTTAGGCCTTGACTACCTCATGGCTAAGCATGCTGTTTTAGTCTAACGCAAACATGAGGTTCAAATCAATGAAGTGAGAGAAGCAGGAGCAAAATCTGCGTAACTGTGATGACTTTGTGGTCTTGAATTTCATCCGGTAAAAATCTAATCAATATAATTAGGTGTAGGTTCTGGAACCACTTTGCTTCTTGCCTAACAAGGCGATTAAACACTTGATCTTTAGTGTTGCAGAGGTTTAATAAAGCTGAGGCTACTGGAGGGAGATTGAAAGTATTTAACTGATCAGATCTGGTGAGAAGGTGTCAATCAATTGGCTGTAATTCAAACCCCATCTGCGTACACTGGGGGCCAAAAGGATTGAGACGAAAGTGAAATTCATTGTATTAATGACGTGCTTTAAAAAAAAAAAAAAAAGACTAATAAGATCATAATTTTTTTTTTTTAAATTTATTTATTTTTATGAGCGTAGGGGTTAGCACTGTTGCCTCGCACCTCCAGGGTCCGGGTTCGATTCCCGCCTCGGGTCAGTGCGCATGGAATTTGTATGTTCTCCCCATATTTGGTGGTTTTCCTCCCATAGTCCAAAGACATGTATATGTGTGTGTGTGCCCTGCGATGGATTGGCACCCCGTCCAAGGTGTACCCGACCTCACGTCCTGAGTATCCTGGGATAGGCTCCAGGCTCCCTGCGACCCTGTACACACCATAAATAAGTATAGATGATGAGTGAGTGAGTGTATTTAAGGAGTGGGACAGTGGTGTAGTGGTTAGCACTGTTGCCTCGCATCTCCAGGGTCCAGGTTCGATTCCCAGCTCAGGTCTGTGTGCAGAGAGTTTGTATGTTCTCCCTGTTGCTTGGGGAAAAAAAAATCTTTGGACTAATGGGTTTCCTAGTCCAAAGATTAGGGAAATTGGCGCTCTCAAATTGTCCATAGTGTGTGTGTGAGACCAACGATGGATTGTCACCTTGTCCAGGGCAGTACTTCAGTCTCCTGGGATAGGACCCAGGCCCTGGTGACCCTGTACACATGATAAGTCGTAAAGAAAATGAATGAATGAATGAAAATGAATGATAATCCAAAAAAAAAAAGTGCTGCATTTTGTTTCTTTTATGAGTGGCACAGTGGTGTAGTGGTTCACACGGTGGCCTTAGATCTCCAGGGTCTAACTGGTGTTCCCATATTGCAGGGAGTTTTTCCTTGCCACTGCAGTCGTCGACCTCATTTTGCTTTGGGACAAGCTTATCTCATACAAACTTAAATAATTCTTGTGATTGTGTAAAGCTGCTTTCGACAATGTCGACTGTTAAAAGCGCTATACAAAAAAAAAAGTATACTCCAGGCCTCCTATGACCCTGTACGGGATAAGCGGTAGAGAAAGTGAATGAATGAATAAATATTATTTGATGCAGTGAAATTACTCTACAATAAAAAAAAAAAAAGACGTCTGCGGTACTCTGGTGTCATTTGCTCAATCCATGCCTGCGTGATTGCTTCCTGAAGATCATGTACAGGAAGTTGAAGTTGAAACGTTTTAGGCATTTTTGTACAGAGGGGGACACCCTGGCATTAGAAAAGAAGCCGGCCACATATTTGTTCCATCCATTAACTAACCCGACTGATTCACACCTCTTCAACCAGACAGACAGGAAATAATTAGTGCCATCAGCTGCCGGAACTATAACACATGCCATATGTTGTTTGAATACTTTTGGCCACCACTGTATTAATGTGGCTCATTGTAATACATGATCGTTTTCTAACACATTTATTCCTCACATGAGCCACTTTCTGCCTGCCTTCCTCTGCCTTCCTCTTCCTCTCAGCATGGCAGTCTGGGATCTGAGCATCACTGTAGAGGAACTGGGACCAGAAGCTCCACCTCTTAAAGTCAGCGTCACTTCAGACCTCCATATTGGAGGCGTCATCCTGAAAGTCGTAGAAAAAACAGGTAAGGACTTTTTTTTTAAAAAACACAAATATAGCAATTTTCTGTGTCTTAGTATGTCCTGCTTTGAAAGCCTCATCGGTGTTAAACTTGTCCCAAGAGACATAGGGTACAAGGCAGGGTACACCCTGGACAGGGTGCCAATCCATCGCAGGGCGGGCACACACACACACACACACACACACACTACGGACAATTTGGGAACAGCAATTAACCTAAGCTACGTGTCTTTGGACTGAGGGAGGAAACCCACCAAGCATGTGCAAACTTTGTACATACATACAAAGATGGGAATCGAACCCGGACCCTGGAGATGCAAGGCGACAGTGCTAACCACTACACCCCCATGATACTGTAGATCTACATTGGGGTGCAGAATTAATAGCACCCCTACACTGAGTGGTTTTGGTCTAAAACTTCGAGCAGTTTGTCAGTTAATATAAATATAGAATGAACTGAGCACTGAGCCTCTTAATGGACTGACTAACAAGTCAAAGATAGAAAGCCCATGCTGATTTTAAGCTCTGTTGTTTGTGTGTGTAGAGTTCATCCTTCGATTCGTGCTACATATTTTTGTTGAAAGATCCATGTAAGTCCTAACCTCCTGCCAGAGGCAACCAGGTTTTGGGCCAAAAAAAATCAATGTCAAAATACAGTAATGTGCAAAAGTCCTGAGCTACCCCTCTATTAGATTAAATGATGCAGTTCAATTAAAGAAACAGGAGCACATGTTTAACTGTCACAGACTGCAAAGTGCCTAAAGATACAAAAAAATATGAATTTCAGCAGCGACCTCATTTCCCCTCTCGTCTGTTCCAACCACTCAGCATTCAGCATCACCGGTTTACACATCACCAGCTGTCATCATCTGCACCTGTTTCTCACTGGTTCCTGCCTTAAGTTAGATATTTTTATTCTTAAATGATTTATAGGAGGTGGCACACTGGCTTAGTGGTCTAGCACTGTTGCCTTGAATCTCAAGGATCAGGGATCGATTCCCGCCGTGGTTCGATTCCCACCTGTGTGTGCATAGAGTTTGCATGTTCTCCCCGTGCTTGCTGGGTTTCCTATGTGTACTCAGGATCTTCTCACATTCCAAAGTCATTCGGATCAGGCTACTCAGGATAAAGTGGTATAGGTGATGAGCGAGTTACTGTGTGGCTTAACAAACAAAAAACATTCCTCTGAAACTGGTCAGGTACAAGAACTGGACTGAAAATAACGGACAAAAACTACACAAAAAAACAAGAAAGTCTGTTTTTTTTTTAGAAACAAAAAATATGAAGAAACGGGTGGTGGCAAATGACTCGTGCACAATACTTTATATTTCTGCATTTTTTAAATATTTAATCACATGGAGTGAAAAGGTTTAAAAAAGAACGGAATCACGTTTTAGACAGGTGAGTACAATGTAGAGTTTTTCTTTTTTTTTTTCATCAAATAATTTTTGCCCATTCTCTTAACAATTACATTTTATTTTAAATTTATGGGATTTGGTAGATGAACTCCAAGTCCAGAGCGACTTACATTGTATTTCATTACACATCGGAGGTTAAGAGTCTTGCTCAAGGGCCCAACAGTGCCAGCTTGGTGGTGTCTGGGTTTGAACCTGGGACGTTCCCATCAGTAGTCTAACCTCTTACCCACTGAGAAACTCCTGCTACTTAAAGGGTGCCAATAATTCTGGTGTTAACAGTAAATGCCCAAAATACAACTGCACTGAAGAAAAAGCGCCTTTAAGTACCGTATACTGTAAATACTTCCTTGTATTGCTTGTTGCGAAAGGTTGCATGTTCAAATCCTAGAAGCCTTAATCCACTTCTCTACTTTCCTACTTACTGTATATCACAGCTCACGTACCTGGGTGCTTTTACTAATACACTATGGATCATGTGATACTCATGTGTAATGTCCCGGTGCTGCGCTGCAGAGATTAAGAAGGACTGGTCGGACCACGCGCTTTGGTGGGAGCAGAAGCAGCAGTGGTTGCTGAGACCGGCATGGACCCTGGATAAGTACGGGATACACGCTGATGCTCGGCTCTGCCTCACGCCCCAGCACAAACCCCTGAAACTGGCTTTGCCCAATGGACTCACACTCAGGCTCCTCGTCTGCTTCTCCGGCCCCGCGTTCCGCAGCGTCATGGGCATCTGCAAGCTGCTCAGTAAGTGTGTGTGGCTGCGTAACAGTGAAAGTGAGAGCTGTACACAGAAAGCTTTTCAGTTTTCTCAGCTTCTTCTTCGTCTTCCCCTTTTTTCTTTTCCCCTGTTTGCTTTTCTGCAGATATTCGTCATCCAGAGGAGCTGTCACTTCTCAGGCCTGTAGAAGAAAAGAAGAAAAAGAAGCAGAAAGGGGATGAAGAGAAGGTGTACGACATCACTTCTGCACCATTGCCTACAGGTACAGTATTCATGTCTGTCTGTCTATCTAAAGAGTCATAAAATAATAGAATGGTTATTTGTATGTTGTTGTTCATATCTTTTAATTGTACATCATAAACTATTTGACCACAACTTGTGGTCATCTGTCCAGGGTATACAAACGTTTGCACTCAATATGGTGTGATGGTGCATGTACGGTTGGCTCCAAAGCCATTTCAACATGTCTGGGTCATGAAAGGAGTTCCTGGGAGGCCAGCGTTTCATACGTGAAGCAGGAAGTCTTGATCATAGCTCCGGAATACTGAGAAAACGTCCTACCTTGATGGTATGGTGCATCTCAGAATGCACGATACTGTATATCAAACCTTGCGGCACACGTGTTGCCATGGTGGAAGACCACATCAGGTTGTGGTCCTGTCAGCCAGGAACAGGAATTTAGAACAGGTTCAAAAGGAAAAAGACCATGGAATCTTCTATTGATGCGTACGGATGTAACGAGTGTTCAGCTCAAAACCAGTCTGGACAATCTCCTCAGAACGAGGCGTTTCCGTCCGCAGACCTGCTGCATATGGGATGGTTTTGGTTATTCACACTATTCTATACAAAATCGAGACACTGCTGTGCGTGTGAGACAAATCTCAGAAGATCAGCAGTTTCTGAAATCCTCAAACCAGCTCGGCTTGACACTAACAACCAACACCCCACATGGACAAAATCCGTGGCTGACGCTTTAACATGAAAGGCTTTAATGCATTTCCCTGCTGTAACACTGTGCAGATGGACAGGTTGAACAAAGTGGTGTGTAAGAACTGTACTGGAAATGTTTGCAGAGATTAATTTGCAATTTCATTGTGACTCTTTTGTAAATATTTTAACGGAAAAACATATTTAAAAATCAATACACTAGGCCAGGATGTTACTCATCGTCTGTACTGCTTAATCCTGCTATAAATCCTGTATATACTGTATCGTCACACACTACAGGCAATTTGGGAACACCAATTAGTCTGATCTGCCTTTGGACGGTGGGAAGAAACCGGAGGTGCAATCATTCCCAAAAACATTTATCGAGTGGAAGTTAAAAATCTTGACAGATAACTTTTTGTAACAGTGCGTCTTGCAACAGAGAAGCATCTGTCTGGAAGTAATTACGACATCCCCTGTACAGTCCTAACCTCACTCCAAAGCCATTTCCACATATCTGGGCCATTAAAGGAGTTCCTGGGAGGCCAGCGTTTTACACAGTCTGATCATAGCTCCGGAATACCGAGAAAACTTTGATGGAATCCAAGCACTAGTGGAACCCTGGGATAAGTGTATTATTGTATACAGAGAAATAAAGCTAGTATTTATTATCATAACTGTGTTCTTTTATTCCGTACAATCAAAAGAACTGGTATGACTTGAACACGCCTCGTATTTGTATAACGAATTCTAATATGCAAGTAATGCACAAAGTAAACACAAAGTCATGCATTTCCCCTTAATAGTGCCTGGTAGCTGTTTTGAGCTGTTTAAAATGTTGTTGTACTTCTGCTTGCGATTTTGCAGGTTCTATTTTAAAGCTGGCCAATGGCATGCCTGCGTTCTTTGCTGAATCTCCCGAGACAGAAACAGTGTATAAGATGATTTCAGTGAGTCAGCCAGCTCCAGCTCCTGAGACCATCGGCAAAATGTTTAAACCCACCAGCAAGGTGGACAAAGCGCAAGTTAACAGCAGGTAACCTCATGACATGTGTACATTTAGAGACGAAAGGATCGCAAGACATCTACTCTTTGTCCTTTGTTAATACAGAGGTCTCCAAAATGTGCAGATATCATACATGGTGGAAGTTTCCTTCTCTTTCAAACGTCTGTAACTTTACATAGTTACTGGTTGCCAAACCCTTCTGCAACCGAAAAAGCAGTCGTCTCGTTTCCTGCGTTCTGATTGGCTACAAAAATACACGTCCGCAAAGGGTTTAGGAGACCAGTAACTGATTGCTATGTAAAGTTACAGACCTTTGAAACAGAAGGAAATTTCCACCACGCATGATGTATGCAGGATTTCAAGAAGCATTATGGAGGCCTTTAACATACCACCTTTAAATCTAAATGGAGTGTATCATTCGTTCATTATTATAATTTTCAGTATAAATGCTCTATTGTTGTTGTTTTTTTTTTTTTTTTATTCTCAGGTGGCTCGATTCGTCTCGCTCTCTCCTCCAGCAGGGCATCAAGGAAGAGGATAAACTCTTCTTGCGCTTCAAATACTACAGCTTCCATGACCTAGCGCCACAGGTTGGCTTGAAAATGAAAACCTGTCACGTGTTAATGAAATACTGTATCACGTTTGCTTTTTGGCTACTGACTGTTCGTGTGTGTGTGTGTGTGTGTGTGTGTGTGTGTGTGTGTGTGTGTGTGTGTGTGTGTGTGTGTGTGTGTGTGTGTGTGTGTGTGCACATGCAGCTAGATGCCGTGCGTTTGACTCAGCTGTATGAACAAGCCAAATGGGCGATTTTGCTGGAGGAGATCGACTGCACAGAGGAGGAGATGATGCTTTTTGCTGGCTTACAGGTAGGAAAAAATATAAGGGCTAAGATTCTGTACACTTCTTTTGGAAGCATTTTTTTTTAATATCGTTTATATCATTTGAATTAGGAAATTTAGGAATTTAGGAAAGTTAATAACCAATTATCAGCATATTAGCAGTGTAAACTAGGTATGGGAATCAGCATGGACCATCCGATGCGATATTATCACGATACTGTACCTAGGTGCTGATTCAATTTGTATTGCGGTTCTGATAGTATCAGATTTTGTTTTGTTGCAATTCTAAACAAACTAAGCAAATAATTTGCTCTGACCACACATTACTTATATTGCAGAAAATGTGTGTGCCAAAGAAGCTACTTTTGAAGGTTATGCAACATGGAAGTGACCAATCTTGCTTCCCTAAAGATTTCAAGTTGCTAACTTTAGCCGTTTTAGAGAGAGGAATATTGAAACTAAAATTGGCGTAAGCTTCTATAAGCATATGACCTGTAAAATTGTTGCTTAAATTGGTTTTTAGTAAAAGCTTAAAAAGCAAAACATCCGTAGTGTCCGTAACCATGTCGAATTCAAGTTGGAATATCTTTTTAACAATTCTGCGTTTTAGAATAATACACTTTTTCAGGTTCATGTCTTTTCATATGAAATCTAAATTGGCCATATTTCATCTGCATGACAATTAAGATCATTGAAAGATCTGAATTTAATAAAGTGACAGACGCTACATAAAAGGGCATGATATTGTCTAACCAAATGTTTCTTACCAAATAACCAAATGTGTTAACAAGAGAGGTCAGAATAAAATGTGAGAGAGTGGTTTGTGATACGATATCTTAAGTAATATCACCTTGAACCTTGAGGGCAAGTAAAAAAAAAACAAAAACAAAAAAACAGCACACTTCACAGTTTTGGTGAGCTTGGGCATGCTATAGCCTCAAATAACTTGTTTATGTATGCATGAGTGGAACCTGATGTGGGCTGCTGCTGTTATAGTCCGTCCATCTGCGAGTGTGCAGGTCTTCCTAATAAAGTGTTAATATGGGTTTTAAATGGCTCCAGCCAAAGAACATGAAGTTGTGTGACAAGTACCCGTCTATATAATGTCTCGCAGTAGATTGTACGTGTCAGAGTGAAAACAAATCCATGAGGTCGAGATAATTATCTGTAGATCTGCAGAACTGTGACAGGACTGTGTCAAGACAAAGATCTGGGGAAGGATACAAGAAACATTCTGGAGCACTGAAAGTACCCAAGAGCATGACAGCCTCCATCATTCCCAAAAGGAAAAGTTTTGGAACAACCAACAGTCTCTGGCCTCCCAACAAAACATCCATCTATCTAGGAACCTCTGTAGTCCAACTAGGGGTGATGGAGGCCAATGGTGGCCATTGTAATTATTCCCTTTTTTTTTTTTTTTTTTTTACAACCGGGGTAGGACCTCTGGTCATCATTCACACAATACAGATCTTTAGGAACTTTGAACTTTGGGAGGAAACTCACCAAGTATGGGTAGAACATGCAAACTCCATGCATACAGACCCAGGAATTGAACCCTCAACCCTAGAGATGCAAGACAACAGTGCTGAATACGAAGCCACTGTGCCACTGACCCAAAGAACGGCAAAGAAAACACAGGAGTGGCTTCAGAACAACTCAGTGAAAGTCCTGGATTGGTCCAGACAGAGTCTGGACTTGAACTCAATAGAGCATCGATGGAATGACCTGGAAATGGATGTGAACAATTCTGCCAAGAAGAATGGAAGAAAGAAGAGTGTGCCAAGCTTGTAGCATCTTTCACAAGCAGACTTGAGACTGTCATTGCTGCCAAATGTGCTTTGACCAAGTCATGGGTCTGAATACTTGTTCATTTTGCAGCAATAGTGTAATCAAATATGTGTTTGTATGTGTTTCCCTCTGTAGTACCACATAGGAAAAGCTTCCCTGACCGAGCAGTTGACCGAGTCTTGTCCTGCCATGGATGACCTGGACTCAGCTCTGCAGTGCCTGGAAGTCAAGATGGAGGCAGAGAGCAGTGCGGAAGAAATGCTGGTACTGTACATATAACCGACACCACCGCTGTGGATTTGCAATTATACAACAGTTAGTAATATAATGGGACAAGAGGCAATCCATGAATGCTGATATCGAGTATAACAGCACTGTGACGGTTAATTATATGCCTCATTCCACTTTGTTTATCATTAACTCATTAACCCCTGGACTACTTGGTGTGTGGAGCACAGGATTGTACACCCTACAAAGCCCAAAATGTGAAATTATTATATTTATTTTTAGATCAACTAAACCCAGCCTTTATGGAGCGTTATGAACACTGAGCTTCGGTAAACCATCAGCAGGAATGCTGCATGCTCACCAATTTCACATTCTTTAAAACCCTAATATTAACCCTTTTTGAGATGAGCATGATGAATGTAACAGCGTGAGTGTTGGGTTGTTTTCAAGAGTGTCACCTTGCTTATCACGGCATCACATCTTTGTGTCAATGCAGGATATTATGACAGCGCCGGAACTGCATGACTATATAAAGATTTTCAGGTGAGATAAAGCCACCACAGACATTTTCTAAATGGAGCAACTTTGTAGTAGCTTAAACAAGAGCCATTCTTATAACAGCTTATTAATTATGCATGTGATGATTCATAATTGGCGGCATGGTGAGTTAGTGGTTAGCACTGTCGCCTTGCACCTCCAGGTCCCGGGTTCGATTTCCGCGTTGGGTCTGTGTGCATGGAGTTTGCATGTTCCACCCACAGTCCAAAGACATTCAGATGAGTCTCTAATTGGAGTTCGCAAATTGCCTGTGCGCGTCAGTGTTGACTGGAGGTCCTACCACGGTCATACAAATAGGAAAATAGTTGCACTACAGAGGTTCCTAGATGGATGGAAGGATGGACAGATTAATGATATTATTAATAATGATGATCCACACAGTTGGAAAGTTTAAGCAAGTGACAAGTTATTGCACAGATATTTACCCTAAAGCATATTTTCTGTTATTATTATCAATTAGTTACTCAAACAGGAAAGGTGTGTTCTTTCAGATGAGACAATGTAAGTCTGGATCAAGTGGCCGAATCTTTCTTTACTTCAATAAAAATCAAGCTTTGCCTACAATATCATATGTCCGTTTCTCTCTAGACCAAAGAAACAGACGCTAAAGAAGTACAAGCAGTTCTGGTTCACCTTTAAGGACACGTCCATTTTATACTATAAGAGTAAAGAGGAGAGCTGTAAAGAGCCAATACAGCAGATGAACCTGAAAGGTAACGGTGTTTGTGACTGCAGACACACACTAACACATGATACATACTGTATAGTCACCCAGCAGCATGCATTCATATGTCTTAAACACTTAGACAAACAGGATGTGAACACATTTAACTGCAGGAACAATGACAGTGGCTTTTGTACCACTCACACACACACACACACACACACCGTTGTCTTGCTATAACTTGTTTCTATGAAGTCAAAACTGTAAGATATTCCTGTCCTATCTATAGGGTGTCAAGATAGTGTAAATAAAATCCCTCCACACACTAATAAATGCTTTTCCTTAGGTTGCGAGGTCGCTCCAGATGTGAGTGTGGCTGCGCAAAAGTTCTGCATTAAACTGCTGATTCCTGAACCCGATGGCATGAACGAGGTCTATCTGCGCTGTGACAATGTGAGTGTACAATCTGCTTCTAGCATCTGATGCTGTAGCGTTCAAGGGGTGTTCCAAAAGTCCAACCAGGACTTTTGATTAGTGTCAGGACGTTTTCTCAGCTGGGCCTCCCAGGAACTTCTTTAATGGCCCAAACATGTAGAGCTGGCTCGGAGCGAGGTCAGGACTGTACGGGCGATGTGGCAATACACCTCCCAGTCGAGTTCCTGTTAAGTGCGAGTGGTGTTGGTGAATGATTGTGCGTACGGTTTCCACAGACGGATGCGTCTCTTGTGCAAGTTATGTTCACAAGAACAACTGCAGCGAGCTCAGAGCCACCTCAGCCAGGATCATCAGTCATGCACGTACAGCCGTTGCACCATTCGGAAATTTTACTGCCTGGTAGTCATCACCAAGTTTGACCCCTGATTGACTGGTCAACTGTGCAACTGGATCCTGGACTTTCAGTGGCCACATCTTTTCTGCACTGACTCATCAGCGTACAGAGTTGAGGTCAGAGCGTTGTTTGAATGGCGCAATGACTGCAACCTTTGCCTTAACGTCGATTAAAAAACGTCCGAACTTGATTAGGACGACAGGAAGATGGCCAGATGACTTGGTGTACACCTCACTGATGACCTGTCCTGGTCCCTTAATAGCAAGTCACTGGTGACGGCTGCTCATCTTGTGTAGTGACTCTTCTTCTTACAGAGGCTACCGTTTTACTACTGAAATCAACTAGCCTACAGAGTGTTACAGAGTGAAGACAGCTAACCTCATTCTTGGCACCAAGCTCCCAGTCTTACATAGACAATGTCTGAGAAAGGCTCTTAAAATGACCATGGACTCCAATAACCCCCCACATGGACTGTTTAACCAGGCAGGCAATAGTGCAGCATTCTGGCCAGAACCAGCAGGCTAGCAAGAACAGTTTCTACCGTCAGAGTCCTGAACAAACTGTAATCAAGACACTACTCGCTACTCCTTCTTGCACTCATTCACCCATTATTTCTCACATTCTGGACATGATAATGACACCCACAGGCTTTTTCCTCACATTCTGCTGTCACTTTTCCACGCATCCCGGTACTCTCACATACTCAGGCATACAGTAGTCTACGCCGCTTTATCCTGTATACAGGCTCGCAGAGGGCTTGGAGCCTATCGCAGGATACACACATACTGTACATACACACACACACACACACACACATGCTCATTCACACACCAAGGGCGATTTGGGAACGCCAGTTACTCTTAATAATCTGGATGTGCTTGGACTGTGGGAAGAAACCGGAGTACCCAAATGTGTCATTTATTTGTACCTTTAAGTTTAAACGCTCCTTCTGGACTGCTTCTCATCCCTTATACTTATGTCTACGTATACAGCCGGCTGCTCGGGCACTACGTCTACACTCAGTTGCTTTTTAGTTTGCGCTCTAGTTCATGCCGTATGACTGCACACATTCCCATGTTCACGACTAGGACCTGCACTTCACTTACTTACCATTAGGCACAATTACAAGACTGTGCCAAAAGTCTTGAGTCACCCCGGAGTTCTTCATATTTTATTTCCAAAGAGCTAGACGTTCCTGTATTTTTAATTTAGTCTTGAGGAATAGTCTCGAGGCTTCCTGATGGACCTTTTTATAGGAATCTTCTTTGTTTGTTAAGTCACACAGGGACCTATGAATCATAGGTTTTACATAAAAACATAAAAATACATCTCATGACAGACGATCAGGCCAGTGATCGTTATACTGGTGATGCTGAATGCTGAGGCTTAGGGCGTGAGGCGGGGTACATCCTGGACAGGGTACCAATCCAGCGCAGGGCACACACACACACATTCACACACTCATTCACACACTCATGCAATTTGGGAACGCCAATCAGCCTAATCTACATGTCTCTGGACTTTGGGAGGAAACTGGAGTACCCGGTGGAATCGACTCCAGACCCTAGAGGTTCGAATACACTATTTCATTAAATTCAAAATGAAGCAATTTGGGGTGGCTCAAGGCTTTATCAGACTACTGTATTTTCACTTTTAGTTCTGTTAAATGTTGTGCAGTGGTTACGAGGCCGTTCTTCAAACGACTTTTAGCTACAAGTAGCTATGAGCTTTCATGTTCTTTTAAAAAGTTAAAAAAGACAAAAAAATACATAAACATGTAACTAGCCGAGGTAGATTGGATTTAATCTAAACCATTTCATTTAATATGAAGGAAGGAAAGGTGGCTCAAGATCTTTGTACCACTCGAACTAGTACACACTAATACACACGACTACTAATATATTTAGCTTAGTTTTAATAATAATAATTTAATAATTAAATAATTAATTAATTAATAATTTTTCTAACTAATCCCTTCCCCTGATCCTCTCACCTCGCCTTGGCGTTTTCAGATGTATACTTTAATTCTATACAAAAAATTCATCACTGTGCTATAAGATGCTCGAACAACTCTTTGCAACTCCACTATATGCTTGTGCATGAACTGTGACATCATAAGATGAAACCAGACTAAAATATCACTTGAGGGGGGGGGGGGGGGGGGAAGAAACAAACCCTGTCAGCAGAAAATGTCTGTGGGGAAATGTTAACTGAATATGGAAGCAGCCAAGAGCTCACTTCCTCATGCACATCCTGCTCATTCTAATAACACTTCTTACAACATTACACATGGGACGACTGTGCGATTATTATTACTATTTCTGCGTATCTCTGTGCAGGAGCAGCAGTATAGCAAATGGATGGCCGCCTGCCGTCTGGCGTCTAAAGGAAAGACCCTGGCTGACAGCTCTTTCTCGAGTGAGGTCCAGAGTATTCAGTCTTTTCTGGCCATGCAGAGGACCACACCAGGAAATAAGACGGCCCAGAGCGACGAGAGCATCAACACACACAGCCTGGTCTCTCCGCGCTACCAGAAGAAGTACAAGCCCAAGCAGGTAACACTGCAGACTTTTATTAGCATTCGATCATCAAATAATAAGACTGTATTATTGATGTGCTCTTTGGTTTTGCCCAGGCTACACCCCCGCAAAAGAGTCTTCTCACATCCTTTATGCAGTAATCCTATCCTTTATTAGACAAAGCATTAGCACCACCACCAGGTGAAAAGAATAACATTGTTGATCAACCATATACCAGTAAACTGGCGACAGGACGATCGGCACACATCCTTGTTGGGACCAAAAGCCAGCCCATGTGGTCAGATCCTACAGAAAAGCCAGTGTAACCAATTTAGCCAATGCTGGCTACGATAGAAAGGTATCAGGACACCCAGTGCATCACAGCCTGCTGCTCATTTGGCTGTTGGCCCGGCCTCCAATTTTCCCAGATCTCATACAGATTGACCGGAAACCAGCCTGATCCACGTGTCCACTCACTGATTTGTGTTTCAATTTGTGGATGCTTGTCATCTGAGTAGCTTATTCTTGCTTCCTGTTCTCACATCTCAGGCCTTACTTGTTATTTAGCATTCTTGAAAGGAATCGTCAGTGTCAGCACTTTGCAAGAGAAAGAACTAACACGCGACATCCTCAGGACAGAATCTTTTTTTTTTTTTTTTTTTGTTAAATGAACTTTACATGAAATAAAAAGACAGACTGGTGATGAAACTAGTATTTAGTGCAGTGATAACAGGAAGGACATGGTTTCGCAGACATTGCATAATATCATGTCTAACTGTTAATACGAAGGGGTGTAACCCAGGACTAGTGATTTGTGGTGAATGAAGGCGTAAAACCAGTACGCTGATGAGACTGTATGATGCAATCATCTTAAAGAAGACTGGACGTCCGTGAATGACGATCCCGGCCGAGGTGGCTCGGAGCCCACCGCAGTCGCTCCTGTGAACATTCAGCGAGTGGAACGCCTGGTCCTTGAAAATTGACTGAATTTGTTGCCATCTTGCGGAAGAGACGCCATCTTGTCTGTGGGACCTGTACGCACAATCATTCTCCAACACATTCCATATGGGAGTTATTGCTACATCCCTATACAGTCCTGACCTCACTCCAAGACAGTTCCACATCCGATTAAAGGAGTTCCTGGGAGGCCCAGCGTTTCAGACGTGAAGCTGGCACTCTGATCATGGCTCTGGTGCACTGGTAGAACTTTCTACCTTGGTGGCATCCTAGAACTGGGATTAGTGTAGCAGTGGATTATATAGCGAACTAAAGGGAGGTCTTACTCTCATAACTGCGTTCTGTTATCCTGAACAATGAAAAGTATAGCGAACTAAAGGGAGGTCTTACTCTCATAACTGTGTTCTGTTATCCTGAACAATGAAAAGTCCCGGTCAGCTCAGGACAACATGGAGCGAAACACTTCAGTGTGCGGTTGTACCAAATGAACCAACTCTGCTTCGTGTGCATCACATCACTTGATTGCTTTCCAAAGTCAGCACATCCTGCTGGGTTTCATTTCTTACACAGTGAATTGGTGTAAAGACAAGCAGACTTACTTTGTCCTCTACCTTTTTCCCTCTCTTGCAGTTGACCCCTCGTATTCTGGAGGCCTATCAGAACGTGGCACAGCTCTCGCTAACAGATGCTATCCAAAAGTTCCTGCAGATCTGGCAAGCGTTGCCTGATTTTGGACTTTCCTATTTTGTAGTCAGGTCAGCCGTCTTCTGAAGCAATGTCCTAATTTATTCACAAACACAAACGTGAGAGGCAGTTTGACTTTAATGTACTTCTCGTCTCAGGTTTAAAGGGTGCCGTAAAGATGAGGTGCTGGGCGTCGCTAATAACCGTCTTATCCGCATCGACCTTGCCGTAGACGAGGTGGTGAAGACCTGGCGGTACAACACGATGAGGCAGTGGAACGTCAACTGGGACATTAAGCAGGTGTGGACATTAAGCTCGGTCTCTAGCATTATCCATTTTTTTCAAAAGTACTGACGTCCTCATTTGAAATGAGCTCTTCTTGTTACTCGTCAAATCCAGGTCGCCATCGAGTTCAACGGGAACGTGAACGTGGCCTTCAGCTGCGTCACGGCAGATTGCAAGATCGTGCACGAGTACATCGGCGGCTACATCTTCATGTCCACGAGAAACCGAGAGCAAAACGACACACTGAACGAGGAGCTCTTCCACAAACTGACAGGAGGCCATGATGCTCTGTGAAAGAACAGACACCTTAAAATACCAGACTGCGGAGAACGTCAGTTCTCCCGTGTTTTGCGATGTCATATTGAATTGCTTTAGATTTTAAAGCGAGGAAGTGAAAACTGATCGTAAGAGAAACGATTTCTGCATCCAAAAGCTTTCTTTTTGTGTGTGGCCCACTAATCCAGCAACACTATTAATGCTTGGTCGACTGAACTAGTGACATTGATAGTGTCTGCCGGAAGAGAGGTTTTTCTCTGTTATTTCAGGGTCACTTTTCTGTCCTCCAGAATAGAGCTGTTGACGTCAGTCCTGCTTTAATAAAACCATAAACCACCGAAGTGATGTTTTTATATGATACTCTTGATCTCAAAGTCTAAATAAAAGATCAGAAAGAGTAAGCGGGGTTGTTTCAGCTCGGAGCGAACGTGCGAACGAGACACACGTTTTGTGGTGGAAATGTTGTTTGCTCAGGAAACCACAATGCTCAACAGCACAGACAGGTGCAAAAAAAAAAAGAAAAAACAACAACACTGCGCCCCCTTGTGGATGTTCGTGTATAGACAATGTCGATGCTCACTGGGCCAGTTGATTGGAAACACATCCTGTATACGTCTGCTCAGTCAGCCAATCATGTAGCAGCAGCATGTTGAATGAAATCCTGCTCCAAACAATGTGCACATTTAAAAAAAAAAAAAACTAAACTAAACTAAACTTTATGTTTTAGTTATGTGACTTTTAAGAGCACCTGATCAAATGAAGGGGTTTCACACCAATGGGAGGTTAATATTTATGCAATCAGAACTTTTGTAGAATTGTAGATCAATTTCTATATCATTAAGGGCACTTACAGTACTGTGCATGAGTCTTGAGTCACCAATGATTTTTTCATATTTTGCTTCCTAAGAGATAGACTTTCTCGTATTGTTTATATTTTTTGATTTTGATACTTGTTTATACAGTATATATTGAATATAGTATGAAGAATTTAGAGATAGCTCATGACTTTTGTGCACTCCTGTATGTGTATACGACACATTAGTCCAGTTAGATCCACTTCAGTGCCATGCTGTTGATGGAAATCAACCGACACCAGCCAATATGATGTCTCAATACCTAGACGCCGATTTGATTTGTATTGCTATTTTCTATCCATCACCATTCTGTAAATGTCCCATTTATATATATTTATATATATATATTAGATTTTATTACAAATATGCCAACGTGTGATCAGTTCAGAGCACACCACCTGTAGGATTATAGTGGAATGGCAACATTATGCCAACCAAAAGCCAACATATATACATTTTAAATACACACAGGTGCATCTCAATAAATTAGAATATAATCGAAAAGCTTATTTCAGGAAATTCGATTTTAAAATTCGATTTTTTTTTTCAAGTGTTTATTTCTTTTAGTTAAGACGATTATGGCTTACAGCTGAATTTTTGACAGGAACAATTTTAATATTGTGAAGAAGTTCAAAATGAGAAACTCATGGTGTCACACTCTAATCAGCTAATTAACTCAAAATACCTGGAAAGGTTTTCTGAGGCTTTAAATGGTCTCTCAGTCTGGTTCAGTAGACTACACAATCAGGGGGAAGTCTGCTGACTTGGAAATGTCCAGAAGACGCTCATTGACACTCTGCACATGGAGGGTAAGACACAAAAGGTCATTTCTAAAGAAGCTGGCTGTTCGCAGAGTTCTGTATCCAAGCACATTAATGGAAAGTTAAATGCAAGAAAGAAATGTGGCAGTCACAAGTAACAGAGGTAACCACAGCCTTGAGAGGATTGTGAAACGAAGCCCATTCTAGAATTTGTGGGCGATTCACAAGGATTGGACTGCAGATGGAGTCGGTGCTTCAAGAGCCACCAAGCACAGAGGTATCCAGGACTACAACTGTAGCATTCCTTATGACAAGCCACTCTTGAACCAGATGAGCCAAAAGGACTGGTGGGCCAAAATCCTCTCTTCAGTTTAAAGCAAATTTTGTATTAAAAACTAAAAATAAATAAAAAAATTCTAGTCAGCGTGGCATTCCATGAATCACTCAAAAAGAATTTCAATATGTAACTTTTTTTTTTTTTTTTTTGCCCATTTCTAGGTGCTACATTACAAAATGTGGAGAAATTCATCTTACCTAATCTGTATGAAATATAACATGGTTGTGATGCTGCCTGGCACAAATCACAGCTACATAAAAGTTGAAAATTTTCCATAACACCAAGTATTTAATTTATCTCATACCACAGGAATAATGTTAATATCAACTAACCCGTACCTATAAATGTATCTAGGTCTTAAACGCAACACAGACTGTTAAACACACTTCTGTACATCCAGATGGATTATACGCAGAGATTCTAAAGTACTTGGCATGAGTTATGTTTGTGTGAGAAAGTACCACCCTGCATGTCGAAAACGCCAGAGTGAGTAAACTTAAATAAGTTTTTTTTTTTAATATTATGTCTTGAGAGACATAAATGAAGGTAACCATAAAAACTTTGTAATTAAGAAAAAAACGTCAAGTGTGGATAGTACGTTTTAATGTCAGTCTGATTAAGTTAAAATAAAAAGACATTTTTTGTCACAAATTATTTTATGCAACGCAATTACTCCACAACACTTCAGTTTAATGTTTAGTATGAAGTCATAAGTCTTGGAACAATTAATACCACTGGCACTGTGGCATATAAAATCGTACATCAATGGCTGCACTGCAATTAACCCCATTTCTTTTTTTATTTCTTTATTTATATCCTTTTTATATATCTTGTACTTTTTGTCCATCATTGCACTAGTAACTCTGATCAGTTCTCACATTACCCTGTGTATACTGATTGTGTGTAAGATATACAGTGTGTGATCTATAAGCTGTCTTACTGTTACTGTCTCTATCGCTGCTGGATATCTGGCATTTCCATCAGGATCAATAACGTATCTATCTATCTATCTATTTATAGTAATCTATCGTATCTATCTGTCTGTATTGAATTGTCCCCAGCAGTTTCTTTGCCCAGTCGGAGCACATAGTCAGACATCTGCAGTCCTCTGGTGTCACTCGCTGAACCCAGCTGCTGTTTGACGGCTTCCTAGATTTGTTTCTGCTGCTGTACAAAAATTTGCCAAACTGTACATTACTGAGCGCAGGGGCAGGAAACCCATCGCTCTCGTGTGTGAATGAAAGAGCGCTGGCTTTGCTTTGAATATAGCGTTTACAGCAGTGGGCTAATTTTATCACCTGAATTTTAGCGAGCTGAATTTTACTACCTGAAAAATAATGAAGAATGTATTTTTAACACTTGAATTTTTTTAACTGCAATTTAGTAACTTGAATATTTCCACATTTAATTTTAAATGCTTGAATTACATTTTCATTTGAAATATGCAAACACAATAAATTGTAGTGGCAAAAATGTCAAACATGCTCCAAGGATTTTTTTTTTTTCAATTCAGATCAAATTGCAGTGCAGGAACATTTCAAACATTTTTTTCAGTTCATGTAATTCAACCTGCTACAGTATTTTGCTTTGAAGAATTTTGGCACTATTATACTTCCATAAATGACACTTAGAAAATCGCAATCTAAATGGAATCGCCACCTAGGTACCATGATATCGTATTGGGGGATCCCTGGTGATTCCTGTCCCTAGTGCTTATATTTTCATAACTGTTAAAAATGGAATCTTGTAAAACCAACGACTGTAAACATTTCATTTAAAGGTGCAATATACATATATACATATTTATATTTGTTTTTTTTTTTATTCCTGACTAGTACAAATAATTATGGAAAATATGTTGAACATGACAAAACAACGCAAAAATTGCTGCCTTAGCAGGTGTATTAAGGAGTTGAGGAAAATAACTTCAAAACCTGACTTCCGTTCCAGAAGGCTTGTTTGTGTTTGGATCCTCACGTCTGTCATTTTACAGACACGGGTTACAGCAGATCCAGGAGGCGGTGCTTCATGAAAATGAGTGGAAATTAAGTGATTCAAATATCAAACCAACTCAACTGTCAGTCTTGAATTAAAGGTTAGTTATTACCTAATGCAACGTTAACTGTGGGCCTGTTCGGAAAAAAAAAATCAATAGGGCAAAAAAAAAAGAAAGAAATTTTTTACGTTTGTTTTTGCAGACATCAAGGATGACTCAGAACTTCTCATATGACCGGCTAAAGATGAAAATATTTATAATGAATTAATGAGTCAGAGGTATTTCACATGTGATAAAATGACAGATATATTCCGTCAATGAAAAGTGGTTCCACCTTGTGGCGTTTAATGATGACTGTAAAGGGAAATTACATGACACTTAGGTTAAGTGAACGTGTGAATAGGTGAGAACAGAATATTTCACTGATGCCACTACATTAAAAAAAAAAAAAACTAACTCCTTGTTATCAATATAGTTCATATTACTGGGGAAGAAACACTAATAGAAATCTTTCATGTTACAGATCTCTAATCATGGATGAGATTTTACAGAAAATAGCCTTTACGTTAAATTAAAATACTATGCCACGAGTGTTTCACGGTTTACATTCAGTTCTTTTTACCAATAAAAAAAGAAAAGAAAAGAAAGATCGACAGCTGTACATGGATCCAAATTTACATTCTTGTAACAGTTCGACATGGCTTATTGTTACGGACATCCCCATGCAGATTTGTAATTCCCCCACACAGAGATGCAATACCAAGTTTAATAACATCCTTTACAAAAGAAAAGAACAGTGTATATTATGTACAATTCCTAAAGAGGACAACAGATTAGCTTTTCCTTGAAGTTGCTTGTGCGTAAAATCCACAGGTGGCTGTGCTGGTAGAAAAACAAAAAGTCTGTGATTGAGTCACTGAGTCACTTGATTATTTGACACTCTGTTCGAAGGGCGTGGGAGGAAAAAAGAAAAAAAAAATGTTTTTGTGGTGAATACATTAATTAAGACCCAAAGCAAGGATGAATGACAGGACTGGGTCAGGAAGATGATCAATAAGACAAATGCATCTAAAGAGAAGGTGGATGAATCTGAAGTACTTCAGAAAAGCAAATCCACTTGCTCTGCTCAAACACCAATTTGAGGAAGAAAAAAAAAAAAAAAGGGCACAAGGACAAATCTGAAGACTGATGAAGCATGATCGCTAGAATAACCGACAGTGACTTTTTTTTTAATAGATATATTTCTTTTGTCTCTTAAGTCATCTCCGAATAGGACAAAAAAAAAAAGTGACCCAGGAAAATTGAAAAATTGACTCCTGCAAATGTAGTCTATTAAACTTTGCAGTTCTCTCAGCTTCAGTGCAGTGGAGTGCATCTCTACCACTTGCCCCTTTTGCTCCAGTCTTTCGGGGTAAAATGGAGGCATTTAGGGTCGATACGAAGGTGTCGCTTTTGCATGGCACGTTCGTGACCGTCTACGATGTCCTCCGAGAGTGTGAGAATGTATTGCCCCTGAAGAACAGTTAAGAGAGTGTATTAATTTGAATTCATTCACGTTCATTTGCATTTCATTAAATTCCATTTTAACGAGAGGCTGGATACAGATTCAGATCACTAATGAAAGAGCCAGAGGTGTGACGAGGTAGAATAAAGACCAGGAAACAACTAAGTGCACTACCAGGCAAAAGTTTGGACACCCCTTCTAAGGTCTTTTCTGATTATTATTTATTCCTACATTGTAAAACAATGCTGAAGGCATCCACAATAGGCAATAAACTCCTTTGAACAGTTGATATTAAGATGTGTCTGCTGCTTATGCTGTGTAAAGTCTTCATAACAGCTCTAATCTGAGGTGCTCTTTATTAATAATTGGTGATTTTTGGGGCTGGTTAGTCTGGGAACTTCTCCTCTGCAGCTGAGGTAAGTTTTGGTCTTGTTTTCCTGGGATGGTCTTCATGAGACACAGTTTCCTGATTGATTCTTCATGTCTTACAATGTTGTACATGTCTTACAATGTTGCTACTTAATTACCTAATGCCATACATTTTCAACATTTCATAGTTTTGAAAATGTCCAGTATTGTTCTAGAAAATGTGGATCACAAATGTAAAATCACAAATAATATGTATGTATTGAAGTAAAAGGAGTGTCCGAAATTTTGACTGGTACTGTAGGCGGTTACTGTAGATTATATCTATTGTTGCTTAATTCCTTCATGATCACTCTCTCATTGATTTCCGGAGCTGGTTTTCTACTTAAACATCAGGCAATTAATATATGTTAACAAATAATTCAAATGTAATTGAAACGACATTTAACAACAATAATCCAATGTTTATGGCTAGAACAACCAGAAAACGAACAAGCAGATTTTTACACCTAGGAATAAAAGTTCTAGGATATTGTACATTTATAAATAAGCAGTAATGGGTACCTTGTAGTAATTGATGAGATTGAGGTACTGTAGGGTTGAGATTACATCCTCTTTCTTTACACTGGTAATCTCGCTAATTTCGCTATTAAAAAAAAAGTAAATGCAGCAATCATCACATAAACCGATCAACACTTCTAGAATGAGAACAGGATGTATTCAGTATAATCTGGTTTTCAAGGGCTTACTTGATGGTGATTTGTGGTCGTTCTCCGTTGTCTGATTTAAGCTCCATTAAGATCTCGAGAATAGTCTGCGACCAATAGGAACGGTAAGAGAGCAGGCCCAGATCAGACAGGGGCTTCTCTGGAGTTCCTGTCTTACCTTCAACCTTAGAAAGTTCATAGCCTAAGAGAGAGACAAAGACGATATGTGAGCAATTTCATTTTGGCCCTTAACAACTAAATTCTGTAGAAGAGGGAACTAAAAGCAATGACATGAATTAGCCTCCAAGCTGCAAAGAAATTCTTCTGAAACACTCTGGTGTGAATCTGTAATTTTAGGCACTTGGCTAGGCACTAGGATAATTTAATCACAATCAATAATTTTATAAACAAATTTTCACCATTCATTAAAAGGCCTTTTACTTACTGAACTCAATCAGCAGTTTGCCGTAGCCTCTCCTCTGATATGGGGGTAAAGTCAGAATACAGGCCACGTTATAATCCTCAGTCGACTCTTTTTCCTTTGACCATTACAAAGGGACAACAACATGATTCAGACTTCACCCTGGCACTGTCGGAACTGTGCAGTAATTATGATCAGCTTTGTTTAACATACCTTAGAAAAGTAGCCAACTATATGGAAGCCCTTGGAGTCATACTCAGTCATTACATAGAAGAGGAAGGGGTCTGTGTCGTAGTACAGAGTCTTGTGGTCCAGAAAGCATTTTGCCAATAAACACAGGTTCTGTGAATATGTCTGTGGAGCAAGACAAAATGAAACACAATGTTTAAAAAAGAAAAAATGGTTAAGTTGACTGGTGACCTGCGCTGCCTGATGTAGGACAATTATTAAATAAAATTCGCACTATAATATGGGTCTCTGTATTGCATTCAAACATTAATTGTAAAAATCCTAATTACTCCCATAGAAATTTCATTTCAATTCAGTTTTTTGGCGTCATGTAATTTGAAACCCGTTTGGTTATTTAATATACTGTACATGATCTCATTACAGAAAATAGACTGTAAATCAATGCACATCTCCACTGAGATCTCATGAGACGGCCACTGTCGCCTCCTAGCTAGAATTGTACAGTGTAACATATGTAAGCAATCAATACTCAAAAACATCGAACAGTTAAAATCCACTGCAGTTTATTTGGTAGATATAGTTATTTATTTGGAGGATGTAGACGTTACAAAGCTCAGTTCTGAGATGCTGCAATCAAATCTTTGGTGTACAATAATTCCCACCAAAACATGATTATTCTGGCGTCTCTGTACGGTTATTTGGTTTTGACTATCTGGCAACGCTGCTGGTGACTAAGGTCTGTATGATGAGAATAGAGTCATCGTTATATATCGCTGATATGACTGGACAATGTTCATATTCACAGATGGCGAGTTTATGCTAATATTGGTCTGTTTTTAGTTTGGATGTCAAAATGCATCTAGTAGTACATCAGTTAGTCATACACTACAAAACACTGAAGAAATATAATTACCTTGTTTTTCCTGCCGTCAATTTCAAAGAAGGATATAGTCCCCTTGCGGTAGATTTCATTTCCTGGAGGATGTCGGAGATTGCATTTTGTCTGCTCACAACAAAAAGATGCAAATGACCAATTAACCATCTACTGAAAGTTAGTAGATAAAACATTCTAACAAACTCCACAGATTACAAATGTTTAAACATAATATACACCATTAGATGCGTTTAAACAGAACACAATATACACCATTAGATATTGTTACAGACTATGGTACAAGCCTGACTGGTGGTGCAGTTTATGGCGTGATACATGAAATGCCACACAAAAGAACCGCAGTACATCACTAAATCCACCCCCCCCCCATCTCTATTGTTTAACATGTGTAAAAACATACCAAATGCCTCTGTAGACACTTTAGGCTTTTGAGGTACTTGAGGCAAAACTCGCAGAGGTAGAGGATGGGCAGCGTGGTCAGCTCCTGCGGGTACGGAGAGAAGTACCAGGGCTTGAGCCGATGACGTCCTAGCTCAATGCAGTCGATGTTCTTCATGCGCGTGATGATGTCATCGTGGCTGCGGTCGGACACAAGACTCCCAGTCATGCGTGGGGCGGAGGGGATACCGTCCGAGCTGTCCTGTGAGTCCTGGCATTGTACAGAGAGAGGACAGAACACATCACAAAATAGCCACACCTTAAAAAATGGCTGAGTTAAATCAAACACCTCTGAACTGTAGTCCTAATTCTTTTCTACCTCCTAAACTCATTATACAATTTCAGCTGAATACCTTATCATTCTCTGAAATAAAAACTTGTCATGTTAATTGCTTAAATTAATAAACAGTTTATTTACTGCTAATGCCCGATCCCTGTCCCCTACCTCTAAGGTACAACTCTACACGTCATTATGAAAATCACAAGTTTAAGGCTGATCCCACTCAAATGAAACTAGCAACTGTTTTCTGATGTTAGTGGATCCATCATGTTAATACAGAGCCCTGTTCACTACCCTGTGACTGTCACACAGCAAAAAAAAGACAATGATAAATAAATGAGACGGACCTCTCCCGGCGGCAGAAAGCCACTGGCGCTGCGAGGGCTGTTATACTGGAATACCTTTATCATCTATCAGAAAAACACAAGGGGTTGCAAAAGGCTTTGGGGCACTTGCATTTGACACGGGAGGGGGAAAAAAATGTTACAGCATAACAGATTGGAATCTTAAAAGAGATCTGCGGCATTTTTGTGTGTGCGTGTTAGTAATCTCAATCATGTGTGTAGTGTATGCAATATTTTTACACATTCCCTATACTGGGAAGAGTACTGCTTAGTTGCTTAGTTGAGTAATTTTTGGTAAAGAAATGCGTGAGCCAAACATTTTTGTATTTGAATCTTTATGAATCTGTAGGAATCGTTGAGGACAAAATTGGAAATTAATCTCAAACCAGAATATTAGTCCTTTTAGATGGGACTTTTTTTCCACAAGAAAAAAGAAAAGAAAAAAAAACAAAACATAAACCCATTCATGTAAACAAAACGACAGGATTGATGCTGTCCTGCAGTGCTTCAGTGTTTGAAAAATGGAATGGAATGAAATGCCACAGGCAGATTTTACTCTTATCCTACCCTCTAGGTAAGTTTAAGATAGGATTATTATTGCAGGATTAAATAAGTAATATGGTAGCTACTGCAATTACTTATAAAAGCAAACATGTGATTTTAGATTCAAACTTTCTTCTCATTTGTGCAAAATGCATTAAAATAAATTTAGTAAACAGATGCTTAATTGGCAGATTAAACTTTGTCTTGGAAAAACATATTCATATGTATATTGTAATATCTCCATAAAGTGACCATATAGCAATCTGCTATGGTCAGAATGGAATTTGATTTAGTAGTTAGTTTATTTAGTTTATTCTGAATTGATTCCTTAATGTGTTTACAAAACAGGTTTTATAAACCATGATTATGATTAGCTTCTCTTAGAAGTCTCTTCTGGTGCTCAAGTAACTGCTAAATGTCTAAATATAAACTGTACTTGTCCATAACAAATTTAAAACCATTACATGTCATCTGGAATTTAAACTTGATATCACCAGATGGATAAAAGTTTCTAATTATATGGCAATAAAATGAAATAAAAAAAGTCAAATAAAACATGAAATATGTTTATGACAAAATAAGTATGACTTGCAGACATATGATCTTAAACGGAAAAATGAGTTATATATTTAACAATGATCTTTGATGAAGAAATAAAAGGGAAAGTATGCTGAGGTTTGGGGCTCTGGACTGCCGTGTTTACCTCATCAGTGCCACAGTTTTTCCTTTTCCGGCCAGGCTGAGACGGAATGAGACGGCGAGCTGTGCCATTCTAATACAAAAGAGAAAGCACACACAAAAGGCACATTTTCTTCTTTTTCTGATAAAATGCACTTCTGTTCAGTTGAATTAAAGAAAATGTTAAAAAATATCACATAAACCAGTTCTAGGTAAAGATACTGAACTAAAGATATTGTACAAATTAACTAACTTAATTAATTAATTAACTCAACACAAAAAAAATAGGGCAATTCCAGCAGTCTCAGAGAATATCTGTTTTTTTTATGTCTTCATCTAAAAATAAACAAATTCTCAAAGTTCATTTACATCTGAAAATATCTAGTATTTTATAACTGTTATGGATGTCACATTAAACTGACAGAGTAAGTACAGTTTTTCTACAAAATGTCACACTTGTACCTTGAAAAAGACTTTAATGAGGATAAAAAGATATGAAAATGTTTGTCATTTTAAAAATAAATTATTTTGTATAAACTCATGTGATGTCTGATTCAGTCCTCTACAAACTATATTAAGAACATGCTGGAATTGTAAGTTGCAATATAAATAATTTGAATCGGTAATTATGAAAATCAAATTACAATATAATACTAATATAATTATAATAAATTATAAACACAGTTCTATACCTATAATACTGATAAATATATATTATATAATTATTAAATCACCAACAATTTTTCTAGCTTTTTTTCTCTTTTTCTTTGTGTTTTCTGACACTCAGTGTTTTAGTCTTCACCATTTCATTTGCAAACAAACGTTTAGCCAATATAATCAGTGTATAAGTATGGTTTGGTAGGAACCCTATGAATTATGCCTACTTTTGTTTCCCAGGGCATGGCTGATCTTTGCATGGAATTGTCCAATAGGATGTGAGGGGATGCCAGAGTAGAGAGAGACAGAGCACTTGGGCAAGGTGTTACCGTGGTGAGGGAGGTAAGCGGCTCATGCTCTTCTCTGGTTTTGGTACTGAAAGTTTCCCGGACTGTGGGATACACAGACGCCTGCGAGACCTCTGCTGAACTTGGGAGTGAAGGCACTGATGTCGCAGCAGAAACTTGCGATGCTAAGGAGACTGATTCTGCTTTCCTCTTCTGTAAGCCAAGCAGAAAATATCAAAACTACTTTTCTTCCTGACAGAAGAATAACATTTCACACACTGCATTATTCTAATGATATCTGCTTTTTTAATATACATATAATTGGCTAAGACAAATGAAAATGACTTTGTTATTAACATTTACGGTTAATAAATACTGCTAACCTTGAAAAAAAAATAATTACACACTGGTGTTTTATTACCCTTCTTCCATTCCACTGCTTACACCATTGTCAGCATAACGAGCAAAAAGGTGCTTCCTCCATTTTCTGCTAACAATGATTAACTATTATGTCCAATACAAGTCTCAGCACAGAAATAAGTAGTAGGGATGTAAATCTTTGGCTTGATGATGATACTAGCCTCTTGAATGACCCTGAACATTTCCACATTTTACCAAGCATCTGACTGATATGTCAGGAATCTGCACAAAATGTCCCATAACTTTGATTTGGGATTTAAAAAACAATAATACAGCTATTTACCAAAATTATTTACAAAAATGTTATAAAACATGTTCATAGAATAAAATGCTGCAATTGCAAGCACAGGTAGTACTCTACTGGGTATTAACCCAGATGTGAATACTAATACCTGTAATAAATATCTTCTCTTTCAGCTTAATTATCCTTTGTTGTGGCATGCTGTGTTAATCCAAATTAACGTTTAAATTTCAGGTATAATGCTACAAAAGTTCAAAGGGGAGAAGACTTGCGCATTATATCTAATATTGGTATGTTCACATTTACTCAACACGGAAAATTAATCTTTCTACAATACGAAAAATTATTTTTCCCAAACTTTTTCCACAATTTAATAATGAACCCGCCCAGGATTTACCATGTCACTTTAATCAATTCCCACCCACATCACATGTTCCATTAAGACTTTTGATGCTAAATCAAGCCCATTCCTACTTTTGGCAATAAAAGAATGGCTGTTTCAGTGTATGGGCAAGGTTTGGCTGTACCGGTGTGGGAAGGGTTTTGCCTCTGGAAGGTGCTGAAGCAGACTGAACGTTGAGATCTAGACTCTTCCTCTGAATTTGAAGAAAAAGGAAGAGAGGACAGTTAAACGGAACAAATCATGTTTAGTTTACTGCACATTGTTTTTGGGAATACAATTTGACCACTTCTTTTAAAATGTGTTAAAATATAATAAAAAAAGGATTTTTATGTAGGCAGTAGGGTAGCAGTGGATGTAATACCTCCTCTCTTACCACATCTCGTTCTGGTGAGCTGGGCCGAGACCCAGGCAGGCCGTTCTTCGTGGGTGTCTTTGCCTCCTTTTTAGGGAACTGGAGCTTTTTCATGTCCAGCCGATCCGGAGTAACCCACTCATCCAACCTCTTGTTAACTTAAAACAAATTAAGTGCATCAACTAAGATGTCACTGACAGGGAACACAGCTCCATAAATTAGATCAGCTCTGTGATATGATTGCACCTTTTCTAATAATTCAGTTGTTTATAAAAGACTATGCAAGAATGAGATCTCCATGTCAGATTATATAACAAACAACCTATAATGATAGACCTGCAATTTAAGTGAATCACTACATTTCACATCATTGCACATTCAAAGCCTACCAATCTCAACTCATGAACCAAGATTTTACTACAGCGTGTGATTCTGGTCTCTAAGAGCAAAACTGGGCAAAATACCATACAGTGCAAGCACTTACAGTCGATGTAGTGAACATAGTAGAGCTTTTTCCCAGGGACCTCTTTGACACTGAGAATTTCAGCCAATGCTAGAAAGAAATAACATGAAACAAAACATACCAAAAAGATTACCAAAAGTGTATTAAAAATTAATTTACCAAATAATAATAACTAATATGGATCAATAGAGATTGAGGGAGGCCGATTCTTTTTGTGATAGAAATCAGCATGGAGGCTTGCCACTGCACTGTCGACTTACACATTCAGGGTCTGGGTTTGATTCCCACCTTTGGGACTGTGTACAAGGAGTTTGCTGGTTTGACCCGTGCTTGGTGGGTTTCCGCCGGGTACTCCGGTTTCCTCCCACAGTTCAGAGACATGCAGATTAGACTAATTGTTGTTCCCAAACTTGCCCGTAGCGTGTAAACTACCACAGTCATAAATCAGGAAAAAATGCCATGGTCACCATTGGCCTCTACAGTCTATAGTTGGACTACAGAGGTTACCAGATGGATTGATGGACACGGGACTACAGTGGAACCTTAAATTACGAGCATAATTCGTTCTGGAAGTGGGCTCGTGTTCCAAAACACTCGTAAACCAAATCATCATTTTCCCATAAGAAATAATGAAAACTCAAATTATTCTTTCCACAGCCCAAAAAATTAACTACATAAAAATAATTAATACAATCTATAAAGTGAAAATAAAACAAATTAACCTGCACTTTACAGGTTAACAAATAAATCCCGACAGATAAGTGTTTCCGTTGGTGCACGCAGGCGCCGTTTGTGTGTGTGTGTGTGTGTGTGTGTGTGTGTGTGTGTGTGTGTGTTTGTGTGGAATTAGCCCCTTCCCTCGCCTCGTTTTACACAGTAACACTCCTCCTCTCTCTCCCCACCTCGCTTTTTAAGTGTCACAACAAACACACATGCACACACAGAACGGAAACACGTTTTAACAGAAAAAAATTGCATGCGCTCATGCCAGTGTCTCCGAGACTGGCATGAGCGCATACTAATGGAATCACTTTTTAAGTTTCACAACAAACACACACAACGGAAACACTGTTTTAATGAAGAAAAAAAAAAGAAATCTCTCTGAGACTGGCGTGAGTGCATACTAACGGAATCACTTTTTAAGTTTCACAACCAACACACACACACACATCAAATTACGTCAAATTATGTGCACGCACACATAAGAGACGCTGAAAGAGAGAGGGAGATGTTGATTATACAAGTAAGAGACGAGCACCCAAGAGTGGAGACGATTACACATAATTCCACAGCGCAAGAGTAGCGCTCTGTGTCAAAATAAGAGGCGCATGCGTGATGCATGATACTCGGCACTCGTAAACCAAGATTTGCTCGTTTTTCAAATCGAAATTTATTAAAAATCTTTGCTTGTCTTGCAGAACACTTGTAAACCGCATTACTCGCAATCCGAGGTTCCACTGTATATGTATTGCTTAGATTAATTCTGGCTAAGCTCAAATACGCTGCTCATCTTTTGGCTACTCCCACTGATTTACGTCAGAACCCTTGCATCTTATCCGGGCTTGGTCTTATCAGTGTCTGGGGCATTGAGTGGGAATTGAATCTGTGCCTTCCGCATGGTGGGCGCAAAACCTACCACTAACCCTGAACAGGCTCTAATATACTTCAACTGTTATATATTTTAGTCCAAAATGCAGCCGCCAGGGTTCTCACTAGATCCAGAAAATATGATCATATAACCCCAATATTATCATCCCTGCACTGGCTACCTGTTCAGTTTAGAATTAATTACAAAATAGCATTACTTGCGTACAAGGCTCTAAACGGTCTCGCTCCCACATACCTAACCAGTCTTCTGATACGTTACAATCCACCACGCTCCTTAAGATCAGAAAACTCCGGACTTCTGGTAGTTCCCAGAATATCAAAATCTACAAAAGGAGGTAGGGCTTTTTCATATTTAGCTCCAAGACTTTGGAATAGCCTTCCTGACAGTGTTCGGGGCTCAGACACAGTTTCCCAATTTAAAAGTAGACTCAAGACGCATCTCTTTAATCTGGCATACACATAATTAATTTCTTTACCTCATACTCCAGTACATCTATCCTGAATGGCAACCACGCTAATTCTTTTCACCTGCTCTTTATTTTTCTACCCATCCCGAGGCATCTGGAGATTTTGCCAGCTCCAGTAGACCGAGGCCGACCCTGCGAGGTTCCTGAGGCATCCAGAGAAGGACCTGCTCCAACTGGATTCTGCTTCATGATGGATTGGATCTACACATGCTGCTACTGAGCTCCCAGTGATCCAAACCCCCATCAGCCCTCTGCACCTGCTGACTCATCCCTGAGCTGAACCGGACTTTGTGTTAATTTAAATTAACTTCTGTTATATCGAACTTTCATCTGCATAACACACATGATGTTATACAATTTCTGTTATCGGTTATCACCCAGATGAGGATGGGTTCCCTGTTGGTTCTGGTTCCTCTCAAGGTTTCTTCCTATTRCCATCTCAGGGAGTTTTTCCTTGCCACTGTCGCCGTCACCCTTGGCTTGCTCATCAGGGACAATCTCATTATCTAGTCACATTTTTCTTACACATGTATACATTTCCATAAGTCTTCTTTTCATTTTCTTTTCATTTCTGTGAAGCTGCTTTGAGACAATTGTTAAAAGCGCTATAGAAATAAAATTTAATTGAACTGAATATCTTCAGACTTGGATTTATAATTTCTTTTAATTTCTAGATGTGATGAAAAAAGTAAAAAATAAAAAAGGGGGGGGGGATCAAGATTTGTTTAAAATTATATTTAAAAATACTGCATTCTGTTCAACATTTCTAAATTCTAAAATCTAAATTAAAGAGCCATTCATTTGTTTTCTAAGCCTTTAAAATAAAATGAAAAATTATAGTAATTAACTGCAACATGAACTTGACTACCTTATATTTCTACAAGAAAACTTCGCAGCTTGTTCTTGTTCATGACAGCAGGTCTAAAAGTACACTGACACGAGACCCAGGTTGTATTTTGAGTTCAAATCTACCTCCCGACTGTAATACCGGGCTTTTGTTTACATTCCCAGGCGCCCGTGTCCGCTTCACTGTGCGCCGCCATGACAGCTGCTTTATTATGCAGCTAGCGTATTAGCATGCAGGCTAACAGCAAGTACTTACGCCATTCGTCTTCGTTTTCTTGATTTTTTCTCAGCACGGGAAGACGACAGCCCTCGACAAGTTCCGGCTATCGAAAAACAACACGTTAAAATGTAAACCAGCCGCACCACAAGTTGGTATTTATCTAATGAAAACCATTAATTCGGCTAAATAAAAACAGGGATTCGTCGAGCACTCACCGTTGAGTCCGCCATTTTGGTCATCAGTGTGAACCTAGGCGCGCAGAGAATTGTGGGATGTCAGACTGAGCGCCAAGAAATGGCTAAAGCTGGAGTTCATTTCTGAAGCAGCAGGAAAGCAGTAGACCATTTATAAAACATAAAATAAGCCATAAATAAGCCAAATCATCATTTAAACTTGAATGCTATTTTTTTATGAGAATGCAGGAAAAATGTCACATACTTACTGTAGATCTTAGATCTTATAGATTTGTAGGGTACCTATATTTTATTCTCATGAAAAAAGTATGCCTTTAATTACAGGACAGCTTCTCATTTTGTTTATACAATATAATAATTCTATAAAAAATTAAGAATTTATCTATAGACACACACCGATCAGACATGTTACGACCGCCTCCGTAATATTGAGTAGCCCCCCACCACCATAACAATGAGCACTGTGTGATCTGACACCTTTCTATCACAACCAGCATTAATATTTTCATCAATTTGACCTACCCTAGCACTTCTATTGGATTGAATACACAAGCCAGCATTCACTCCCCATGTGCATCAGTAAGCCTTGTCACTCAAATCTTTATGCTTGCCCATTTTTTCTGCTTCTAACACATCGACTTCAGAAAGAAAAAAAAAAAGGTTCACTTGCTGCCTAATATATCCCACCCACTTCCAACCACCATTGTAATGAGATATTGAAAATGTAGCTACTGTAAGACGGGCTGAATTGTGATGGTTAGAGGTCTGGACTGGAGCAACTCCAAAACTGCAGCAATTGTGTGATGTTCTCAGGCTGCAAATGCTCCCAAAGGTAGTCCAATCCAATAGAAGAGCTAGTGTAGCTACAATTGATGAAAAAGTTCATGCTGGTTGTGAAAGAACAATGTCAGAACACGTAAATCATTACTATTTTGGATATCTACTCAATATTAGGCAGGTGGTCATAATGTTATGGTATACATCGTTATACCCATATATATATGTATCTGGCACCAAGACTTCTTCCAGCACTTATGCTTCTTACTTATGCTTTATAACATGTAATAATTGTATTTGTTGCATTATATCATGTAAATTTTACAACTACCAGAATATGGGAATGACGTTGTGAAAATTAGCGAAAACCTTCGCTCAGAATTAGCGAAAACAATCTGATAAACATGCGATCATGTGTAGATGTGTTGTTTTTTTGTTTGTTTGTTTTTTGGTCTGTCATGTTTGAAAGGTTGGTTAAAATTAAATAAAATTCAGTTTAATATATTGCCTAGATTGTGCTGAAAGAACAGCAAAACCAAAAATAAATGACTAAGATGCTATGGGTTTTAAGAGATTAAAAAAAAGAAAAAAATATTGCTTGATGTGTCCGCTGCACCAAATCGGAGGAAACGATGATGATGTGTCCGCCGCAGCAAATCGGGGACAACCATGCCACATATGTGTCAGGGATAACCACTAGAGGGCGCCAAAGCGCCCAAAGAACCCATTTTGTGTTTTGTTTGGGATATGTATGTTTGCACCTCGGGTCAGGTGACGTGGGCGTCCACCTGATCCGAATAAGTCATTAGTTTCGTTATAAATAGCTGGGTTTGAGTTCACACGGGTGTCTTGCATCGTTACGTTTATTTATGTTTGTGGTTGACATGTGTTTTGTTTCCCTGACCCTTTTATGTTAAATAAAAAAGAACATTTATTTGCTGAACGTCCGCCTCTGCATCTATGCCTCGCATCCGTTCACCCGCAGACATTTGTGACAATATGATGTGCCTGAAGTTCTCTGTTTATTATCAGCAAAGAGAGTGTATTTAAGCTTTTATTCAGGTGCCCTGTGCCATCTACATCCTGTACTGTACATCAAAAGAACCTCATAGAGAGACCTGGAGGCAGACAGATGACAGGAATCACATTAGTATTTTCTGGTTCCAACAGACACCAGGTATTTTCATGTACTGCATACGTCTGGCCATGGGCTATAGGAAGCGTTACCATGTAAGGAATCAGGAAGCACAATGAGTGGGTTGTTCTAAGGGTGTTGTTGTTGTTAGTCTTTTAGCTGCTTCCGTAAAAGGGTCACCACAGAGGACTGTCCGATCCAACACACAGCTTGGTACAGGTTTAACGACGGATGTGACGGAATAGAAACAGAAACCCTTACAATACATCTCAAATTCTAACTGTATTTACTATGATTATCACATTGACAATAAATTAACAGTCAGGCACTGGCATTAAATAAATAAACAAAAATCAAATGTGAAAAATTAAGCTAATACCATGTACCTGTGTGAATATGAAAAAAAAGATGCCATTTTTGCAGTGTCTTCATGACATGTTCTAGTAAGCTACAGGAACTGATAATGAATTTATACACCGTTTAACCCTGGAGACTGAGCCCCGAAATCCAACCACTGGCTTTCAGCAGGCCATCTTCAGTCCTCCTGATCTCTTATCAATAGATTCCATTCAAAACCTATTCCTCAGACCTTGAAGCCAAACATCTCTCGCCACACTTGATTACGACAGAGGAAAAGACTTAAAGACTGATCAGTCTGTGTTTGTGTTACAGGTATAGATACTCAAGGTGTCAAGCTTAATTGAATATCACAAATCACTGCAGAGGTTACGTGTCTGCATCCAAATCATTGTGGTCTCAGTTTGATTATACTTATTCTGAGATATCTCTGAGAATATAGTCAAAAAGTTCCTTCTTGACTGCTGACACTTAACAATGCTGTCAATTTTAGAAAGTTGTTTGGTTGGCAAAACTGTACATGCATGATGGTAAAAACAATCATCAACTGCTCCATTGGAATGTGTATCTGAAATAAAAGAGAAGGTTGTTTAATGGGACCACAGTTCCATTCTGTGAACTTTTTTCTGTTGTCAAGCCTGTCATTAAAATTAACGGTTACTGTTGTCTTGAGCAAGGCCCTTAACCCACAACTGCTCAGATAATAAGGGGTATCTGCCAAATGCCATAAATATAAATGTAATAAACCTAATACTGGAATTTACGACCGGGAATATCTTATTCCTGAAAAACTCTCAGTATATGGATCATAGGCTCACACTAAGTCCATGTCCTCTAACCAAGATGGGAATTCACACATTTATCAAAAACAAATATTACACAGGGCAATACAATTTAACACAGGGCATTTGGGAAACCAAAATGTGTAACTGCAAGTATGCACTGTTCCTTGTTCCCAAGAGCACTCTTGGATCCTATACCAATATCCTATCCTTTACCCTTCTATACCAAGGTCATGAATATACAAGCCACTCCTTGTTACTCTTGGGTAAATGGATCCTTAAATCCATGTTTAGCTGGGTTTACCAAGGATGTGTGTTTTACACATGTTTCGAATGCGAATACTGTAATTTCAATATGGCATTTGGACCAGAAGCCAAGCACGTTCTTGTTCCTGAGACTTCAGGAAAATTCATCTTCTGCATGTCTTTGGACTGTGAGATCAATCCCACCAAGCACAGGGAGAACATGCAAACTCCACACACACAGACTTGGAGGTGCCAGGGGACAGCACTAACCACTGCGCCACCGTACAACTGGTACCTAATAAATGGAACTTAAAGCAGAATCTATTACATTTTTAATGACACATGGTGAAGTTATTACAAATTTACAAACGGACAAAATATTTCTATGCTCCTCTTTGCACGAGAACAAACACAATCACAGTGCGTTTTTAAAGTACACATACAAAGATAATACTGTCTCATAATAATTTCACTTTACTCTAGACATACAAATGAGATTTTACCCTTAATTGCATCTTTCCTTTAGCTATCTTTAGTTGATGATGGCTGATCAGGTTAATGTATAATGTAATAACTTTAATTGGGAGAAGTTAACAGTTTGTTCTCCCAACAGCATGACAGGTAAGGTAATGAATGCTAGCACAAAAATACAAATGTAAACATTTATCTTAACAGTACCTACAGTAGCCGTGTAACAGTACCCAGTTAATTTTTGATCTGCACTATGAGATTGTATTTTTCAGATTTTCTTGTGGCTAGTTTATACTCTTACAGTATAAACCAGCCACAAGTATATGTGCATATTCTTTGTTTTGCTGAAATTAGCAAAATTAGAAATTTTATATTATACCAAGATAAAAAGTATTTATTATCTATATATTATCAATTATAATAATATTATCAATTATCTATAAATTATTATCAATATATTCCCTAAAAAATGGCCGTTGTCCACATTATCAAAAAATTATAAGCATCATGCTTCATATATGTGCTATCAAAAAGTTTTGAGACTACATTTGTAACATGCCAGCAGATAGCAGCACAAGGCTGCAAGCACAGTCACAGGGAGCGCCAACCTTCATAAGTCAGTGTGCCAAAAGACATCGTCCTGTGGGAGCTGTGCAACTGGTTCTATTCTGACCATGTGCATTTCCACACCATGGACCGCAAGTTAGAACAAAGAGCAAATGTGAAATTTTGCGTGAAACTGGTCAAATCTGCAAAAGAGATGTTGGATATGATTCGGCAAGTTTACAGTGATGCTGCAGTGAGTCTTTGTGCTATTTTGAATGGCGTGCACGTTTCAAGACTGGAAGAACGTCACTGGAAGATGACGAAACAAAAGGAAAAAAAGACTTTCAACGACATCAACCTCTGAAAATGTCAAAACCATTTAGCAGCTTGTGCAAGTTGATTGTCGGAGAACAAGCCACAACATTGCGGCCATTGTCAGTTTGTCATACAGAACAGTTCAGGCAATACTCACGTGTAATTTGTGCATGCACATTGTTGCTTTCAAGTTCGTCCCCCAGCTGCTAACCATGGAGCAGAGGGAACAGCAGGTTGAAATCTGCCAAGAACTCCGTCAGCGGGTCTGGGATGATCCATCCTTTATGTCAAGGATTATTACTGGTGACAAAACTTGGGTGTATGGGTATGACTCTGAGATGCAACAGTGGAAGAGCCTATCATCTCCACGACTGAAAAAGGTGAGGCATGTCCTCAGCTCAACCAAATGCATGCTCATCGTCCTTTTCGACATTTGCATCTGAAAGGATATGTGGCGCACGAATCTCAAAACTCATATCTCTCTTTAACCATTAAGAATTGTGTTAACAAGTTCTATATAAATGGAAGGCAAAATTATATTGTTCTTCCTTTTTCTGCTGATCCAAAAAAAAATATCGGATCAGAAACCAAAAACTGTGATATGATCCAATCCATGATTTTTGTTATCGTTTGCATGTCTAACCTACAATATTTTTACAGTTAAAGGACCCTGACTATCAAAAGAAACACCCATACATATTGCCTATTTCAGCCTGTCAAAATATTTCTCTACATGAAATAATTGCACATGGCTAGAATTTTATGAGACACACATAGTGATCCAATTGGTAGTAAATGTTAATTAATTTAAATAACTGTTGTTAATTGCGTTGTTGTTAATCATTATGTAACTGTTGTTTCATGTTAATATGGATATTTAATTAAGTATAATAAGTATGAAGTATGAAGCCTGATGTTATGTGCATGTTTATCAGTACAATTTCCTTATGATGCAGAAACATGCCCTGCAATATTTTGACTTGAAGAGTTTTCTTCAAATAAAAGACTAAACACACATTGCTAAACTACTGAATAAACTTCTCACTAGTGTATTTCCATTTAAGTTTTATTTGTTGTTGCTGTTGTTGTTGTTGTTCACATAAGATAAATAATTTAATAAAAGGATGAACCATTTACTGCATAGTGAGTACTGTTTCTGTTCATTGGTATTTATTATTTTCATTGATTATTAGTTATAACTTGTCTATTTATATAGGCTAAGATATGTCCAGGCTGTTAATTTGACTTGTTGTTCTATTTCTCAAAACCATTCAAATAATTAGATAACATTATTTGATTGTTTGTTTGTTTGTTTGTTTTTCAATGGTGTACAACATTATCAGGGACATTAACTAAGTTTAGACCGAAGTGAAATGTATCCATAAGTAAACAATGTTGATTAGAAGAAGTTGTAGATACCAAAGCTACAGAAATAATTCTATAATTTATTATAATTAATTCTCATTAATTAAATTAAAAGTGTCTGCTTTTAACTAAAATCAAGAATTTAAAAACTTGTGTTTGTATAACTAACAACAACAACAACAAC
>QMIH01000025.1:226532-244032 GCA_003987875.1 Clarias batrachus | reverse complement strand
CGCAATACTGTCAGTATCCTTGTTTTTTTCTGTTTAAACCCAGAATTTGGTCTGGTTTAACTCTCACGCAAAAATCTATAGATTGGTAACCTGCAAGCTATTTAAGAAAAACATTAAACATAAATTCTTCATTAAAAAAAAAAAAAACTTTATAAGTTTACACTTGCAGTTTGCTTGAATGTATTTACTATAACGTCTCAGGATATACTTTCCATTGAGGGTTTATGACTCAACGACTGTTAAAGTGATTGTTAAATTAATATTTGACCAACACACAAAACGAATTCTACGTGAATATAATTTTATTGTTTAGAAAAGTATCATTCATTAAAAAAAAAAAGAAAAGTCAACTTGTTAAGTTGAAAATGTAAAAATGTACACCAGGATAAAACAAACAAACAAAAAATGATATAAATACATTTAATAAATAAACCCATAAATAAATCATATATATAAATAAATAAATAATTAAATACAAATTTCTTTAAAGAACAAATGTCCATAATGCCTATAAACTACATTTTTTTTTTAATGCATTGATGTGCGACATCCTGTAGTAATAAAATATAAGAAGCTTTAAGGCACAGTCTGAGATGTGAGATCTTAGAGGTTGTGCGTGAGTAAAATCATTTGTCTGCTTTCTGTCGGATGATTTTTGTTGATGTGCCTGGTCAGGCCTGGAGATGAGAAGAAGTTCTCTCCGCAGTAGCGACACGGAAACACGTCGGGGGTTTTATGGAGTTTCCGGGGAAATTCCGAGGGATCTTCCTTTGCCAGGGCGATAGACTCGGGGAGATTGGCGAGGTTGAGATCTTGCCGTAAACCTGCAGCTTTGCGCTCGTGAAGAGCGAGGTGTTTCCTCAGGTAAGCCTGACGCCGGAACTTTTTGGCGCACTGAGGGCAACTGAACATCGCTTCATCCTCAGAGCCCGAGTCGGAGTGCTCGGATTGGGTCGTGCTGCTCACCGCAGTCGGTTGATTTTCTTCTCCTTTCGGTTTATGCCAGCGCCTGTGAGACGCCAGGTTCGCCGGGCAGCTGAAGGTTTTGTCGCAGTCGGTGCAGCGGTACTCGACGCGCACGATGCGCGAGCACTTGTGGTGCGCCAGAGTGAGCGGGTCCGAGTATCTTTCCTTACACAGCTGGCAGATGAACTCACCCAAGTGGCTGCTCGCACCTTGACTCGAAGCTTCCACTGGATCGTCTTTAATACGTAGACCTAGAACTGGGGACATGGTGACTTCGTCGCGACTGGTCGCTTTTCTCTCTTTGCGCTTTTTGGGTGGCTTGATTTCGGAGTTGCCTGGTGGTGCGGCTCGTTTCGCAGAGCTGGTCACTGAGTCGACTTTCGTGCTCGTTTCAGGGAGAGACGGTGATACCGGAGATCCGTTGACTCCGAACCCGCCGAGGATGGGCTCGAGGAAAAGCTGATCGTTGGGTTGTGCTGATGGATATTGGCTTGTGTAACCTTCTCCGTCGGGGCGAGTCGGGCTGAGAGAAGGAGCGCAGAATGCTTCAGGCAGGCCTCCCAAACACACCCGATTCAGTGGCCTTTGAACGATGATTGAGGGAAGAGTTGTAGCGCAGAAAGAGTGATGCCCTGGCCTCGGGAGAACATCCGGTCTCGAGTCGTCCTCGTCCCGCACCCTGTAGGACACAGCTCCGGCCTTTTTCGAGCGCTTTATCAGGAAACCTTTCGGCATGGTGGCGCTTGGCGTTTGCTCGGTGTCGATTTGTTCGAGTTAAGAAAGAACAAGCTGCATCCCCAGAAGTGTGAACGCCGCGGTACTTTTCTGAATCGATGCTCGCCGCCTCGCCCCTTTTAAAGCCACCGGGTGCGCATTGTGCGTCAGTTAGGACGCAGATGGCTGCAATCCAGACGTCAATAGCAGGACCTGGCAACATGATCCACCCTGGGGTCTCAGAGAAGAGGAGCGGCAGATGTCAGCTTCACCCCCACCCTTTTCTTCCCCTCCTTCTCGGGGCCATACACTCCCAGCCCCGCACACACACGGCCACCACCCTACCCCCGACCACTTGCCCCGTCCTTGACGGTCCCTCACCATTATGTAGATCAGGGACTGCCACACTCCAAGATTATACAACTTTTTTTATTCAACGCTCCCCTCTGGGAATCCATTCAACGTACACGTGCCGAGGCCCTGTGTCCATTTATCTTAACACAGGAATGTCTGTGCGTGTATATGTGAGTGCGTGTGTGCGCGCGCGCGTTTGGGGGACAAATAAGCATAAATAACAAAAAAAACAAAAACAGAACAGTTCTACATCAAATATTCGCAATTTACATGCACATTAACCGATGATATATCGGTTCATTATATTGATGATATACATTCATTATATTGTTTATATAATTTAATGATGATAAACTTGCATGGGAATAAGAAGTTCAATAAGACAAATATTTTTTTCTCCCAATTAAATATTTGCCAAATTAATATTTCACCTCCAAAAATAAATATATAACAATAAAAGCAATAATGGAACAATAAGCACTTGTTATATTATAGATAGAAAGATATAAGACATGTAAAATAACAATATGCATACATGAAATTGAAGTTTTTTTTTTTTACATTAGATATTAATTTCCGGTTACAATTAGACTAGGTAAATTATATTTCATATACAATATTATAAGAAAATAATGATTAAATAAACAGGTCTGTTAAATAAAAAGGATGCATAATTAAACAAGGTTTACAGTGCCAGGGGTAAAGTGTAAGTTGGACAGAAATATGCTTTACTAATAGTTAGAATAAAATCACGCCCGAGGCGCAGAAACGTTAGAGAATTAATTCCTCAGCCAACGAACCCGCACCGCTCCAACTAATCTCACACCCCCAACGCCAAACGTCTGACCCGGACAATGGCAAGGGTCTGTCATCTTATTGTCACCGAAATGAACCATTTTCATCACACGTCCGCAATCTGGCGAAAAAGGCGGCCGGCTCGCGCATTGCGACGCTTTTCAAGTGCGCCTACAGAAATAACGGCTGAGGTCGGCGAGCCGGAGAGTTTAGCCTGATGAACGGCGTTGCTTTTTTTGTAGAATCGAATCAATGAGCATAAATCTAAGAAAATGTGCCTCATAAATTATTTTTTACAGCCATTTGCATTGTATGCCTGGTGGTGATTATCTCATTATAATATGACATAATTTAACATTTTGTACGTTTTGGTTTTGGTGAAAAACTTTGGTGATTAAATGACATTCAGGGATTAAATAATAATAATAATAATAATAATAATAATAATTATTATTATTATTATTATTATTATTATTATTATTATTATTATTATTTATTTATTTATTTATTTATTTATTTTCCGGCAAAATTATGTGACCCTTGAAACTTGAACTTTTTTGTTCATCATGCAAAAATATTTTATTGATTTCACGGACCTTTCCACAAGTTCACTCAAACATGTCCCTAAAATTTTGTGAAACAACGACGATTAGCCTACTATACAGGGTGGTCCAGAAGAAATGTCCGGATTCATATGCAAACAAACAAATGCTTTAAAATCCAGCAACATTTTTACCCCTTAAAAAACTGTGCCTCGCATTGTGTTCACTTCGATCACCAATGGATAGTTCGGATACCTCCTAAGATAAAAATGAGAAAAATCACATTTGATATAAGGAAATGACCATGGACCCAGACCTTTATACCACACATGTAGCCTAAAAATAATTCTAAACATATTGCAAACAACTTTTGATGCAATATCGTTGTCATCTTAAGAATAAATAAAGAAAAAATCGTGCGTTTTTGTGCATTTAAAAACCTCACATAAAGTCACTTAAACTGTGTGCTGCACTACACTACTTTAACTGTGTGTATATATCATTTGATCTTATATCAAGTCATTTTGAATGTATGAAGTACTTTTATGTTTGTGCATTTTGTGCACATTCATGTTTTTTAGAGACTCCTCCAGGATTTCTAATGCCATTAAAAAAAAAAAACTGAACTAAACTAAAAAATTTAAGATAGTAAATCAAAGGGGTAAAAATCTGTTTGGAAGACAGTCAAGTTGGCATTTCAGGGATGTGCACGCATATTTTCGTCTATCAGTTGCTGCCCGTTGACCCCGACACCTCCTTCCCGCATGCACCGCGAGCCCGTTCTTCTTCCCGCAGCCGTTATGCGCGGAGTTTCCCCCAAGCAGTCTGTCGTCTCGAGGGAATGTTGATTGTTATTGGATTTTTCCCCCTTCTCTTTTGGCCTCTGGGGGAATCGGGAAACAAAAAACGACGGGTAAGAGAGAGAGACAGAGAGAGAGAGAGAGAGAGAGAGAGAGCAAGTGATGTGCGGACTGTGTTTGCGTGTGCGTGCGAGTGTGTGCGCGCGTATTCCGACTCCCGCTCCCCATTCTTTCACTTTTGCGCCTTTGTTGGAATTGGGGAGGCTGCGCGTGTGCCTTCGAACCCGCACGCCACGCGCGCTCCCTGACCTGCATGACCTCGGATTTGCATAAAGCTGGAAAACTGAATTGGAGGCCGGCACACACACACACACACACACACACAGTCAAGATAATGCACCCTTTTAGTATAAACTTAACGATCAGATTTCACTCAGAATTGAATGAAACTGACAAAATCCTCAGATTTTAGGAAAGACAATAAAAGCTTTTAGATTACCCAAGTGTCCAGCAATTGAACAAGTTCCTTATATACACACATATAGCACACAAAGTTATAAACACAATCATATAGATTATACAGAATAATGCCTAAGCACCTTTGAAACAAGTTTTTAATTCTAGATTTTCTTTCTGTCCTGTTCAGTGGTTTTGGAAGAATGTGTGAATGCCTCAGGGGAAACCAGACTGCAAACAACAGACTGACACCACACACATCCCTGCCGATAAATGCCTGAGCTGGGACTGGTATCTTGCAGATGGCACAATACTGTTCACTCCGTTTTTGTTTGTAATATATTCCAATGTACGTGTGCTGTAATGAAATACTTTCTAGAAAATACACACCCTTGTCTAATTCTGAAGCACATTACATTAAATTACTCAAGACTCAACAGTTTTCTTTACTTTGTGCTTCACCATTAGCTCACTACAACTCATTCATGAAGAAATGTCAGTAACAAGTAACAATATTTAAACAGTTTTAATACTTGATTTTTTTTTATCAAGATGCAAAATCTTCCTTTTTAAAACTAGTTTATAAAAGTTGCACAGCACAATCACATAAACTGGAAGCGAATTTGTGTGGTGTATACATGGAGTAAAACACTATAAATCTTGATAATTATCTAAATGTGCTGCATTTTTTTGTCTTGCATTTTTTAAATAATTAAATTTTTAATTTCTCCTCTGTATGCAGACTTTTATTCGGAGACAATCGATTTTAGCTACATAACTATTTCGAACATCTCCTGTTAAAAAATAATAATAAAAATAAATGAACAAGGAGAAAACGGACATTGCAAAAAATTATATTAATAATAAAAAAAATTATTTCGCTTTTGCTCTGACACTTTTATTCTTTTTTTAATTTCTCCCATTAATGGAGATTTTTGGACATAGTGCATTTCAGCTACATAACCATTAGGGACAACTAAAGAAAACACTGATTTCGTTTTGAATAAGGCATACTTTGATCATGAAGTAAAAACGGTACCAGGGTTAGATAGTTTGTACGCTTTCTTAAAAAAAAAAGAAAGAAAGAAAGAAAGAAAAGAAAATATTAATATGAAATCATTATAAGCTGTCAGTTTACATTTTTTATATGCGAAAAAATCACCATCTGGGTGAAATCTTTATATCTTCTTTGAGAAGAATATCAGAAGAATTTAAATATAAGTATTGTGCTTTCAAGTTTTAACTGCAACCCTAAAAGAGAGAGAGAGAGAGAGAGAGAGAGAGAGAGAGAGAGAGAGAGAGAGATTTACACCTATCCTTGCATCATTCTTTATTTCTTTGATAGTCTTTTTAAACATACATTGATTTGTAAAGTCAAATGGTTTAACGACAAAAATCTGAAAATGAAAAAAAAAAAGACTGCAGAACAGGTTTCTATATACGCAACATCCATACAGCACGGCATTCCATTTCCATTCATAGGATGCCGGTGTCTTCTTGTTGCTACGGGGAACGACGCCGTGAAGCGCTCTGATTGGTCAGCAGCGCCTCGCGAGCCATGTGCGCGCCTACATTTGCATACAGCTGTACTGTAGTTGCCGCGCGCGTGAATACAGCCTGCAGAGAACAAAAGCAGAAGCAGAAGCACAATGAGCCGCTCCGCAATCCGCTCTGAGCTTTATACAGGAACCGCCTGAAAGGCCTCGAGTAGCTACAGAAGGACGGTGGGTATTGTAAAGCCGCAAATTGTGATCAATTAGGAGGGGCTGACAGCGATTACGCAAGTTGCCAAGAAGCGTGTAGTGGAATCCTTATTTGGATTCCGGTGATGAAGGACATGGAGGAGGGCTTAGAAACAACCACCACATAAGGTGAGATAGTATAATGTTCGAAGGAGGGGGTAGTTCCTCAGGGGATCTTTGGATAGTTTTTGGTTCATGCAGAGGGGCATGGTGGATCAGTGTTAAGACAGTCATTACATTATAACCACCTGCCTAACATTGACTAGGTCCCAGTAAAACAGTAATGACCTGTGTGTTCTGACACCTTTTTATTGGAACCAGCATTAAACTTTTCCTCAATCCGAGCTCGTCTATTGTATCGGACTACACGTGCCAGCCTTCACACCAAATGTGCCACCCATGAACCTGTCGCCAGTTCACCAGTTTTCCTTCCTTGGATCACTTTTGGCATGTCCTAAGCACTACAGCCTGGGAACATCCCACAAGAGCTGCCGTTTTGGAGTTGCTCTGCCCCAAATGTCTAGCCATTACAATCTGGCCCTTCTCAAAGTACAGTAATTACATTTTCAATATCTCGTAACAATCGCAAATGAAAACGGGTGGGATCGACTGCATTAGGCAGCAAGTGGACCATTTTTCCTCAAGTTGATGTGTTGAAAGCAGAAAAAATGGACAAGCATAAGGATTTAAGTGACTTGGTCAGAGTAACTTCAAAACTGCAGCTCCTGTGGGATGTTTCTGGTCTGCAGTGGTCAGGACATACCAAAAGTCAAGTCAAGTCAAGTAGGCTTTTATTGTCATTCCAACCATATACAGTTAGTACACAGTGAAACGAAACAACGTTCCTCCAGGACCAAGATGCTACATACATACACAATATAAATTAACAACACAAATGTTTACATTTTTAAGTTAACCAAAAAACCTATCAAAGTCTATACAAAAAATACACAATAGACAAAGTGCACGTGCAAATGTGCAAACAAAGAGCTACATGACAAGCACAACAATGTAACCCAACAGTACTTTTTTTTTTTTTTTTTTGATGAAGTATGAGTTGAGGTAGTGGGAAGAGCAGCAGTAAACAATTGACATTGTGACAAGAATATAGTGTGCAAATAGCGAGTGAAATAAATATTGTGCAAAAATAGCAGCACAGGTAGGTAGGGATGAACAAAATTGAGATGGATGTAGATCAGTGTGATTTTGCAAGTGTGTTTATCAGTTCAGTCCAGATGTTATTTAGTTCATCTGAATTATTTGTGTGTGTGTGTGTGTGTGTGTGTGTGTGTGTGTGTGTGTGTGTGTGTGTGTAAGTGTGTGTGTGTGTGTGTGTGTGTGTGTGCGTTCGTGCGTGCGTGTGTGTGTGTGTGTTTATCAGTCCAGTCCCTTTGGGTTTAGGAGACGGATGGCTTGTGGGTAATAAACTTTACACAGTCTGGATGTGAGTGCCCGAATGCTTCGGTACCTTTTTCCAGATGGCAGAAGGGTTAAGAGTGAGTGTGAGGGGTGTGTCCGGTCAGCCACAATGCTGGTGGCTTTGCGGATGGAGCATGTGATGTATATGTCCTCGATAGAGGGAAGTGAGACCCCGATGATCTTCTCAGCTGTCCTCACTATCCGCTGTAAGGTCTTGCGGTCTGATATGGTACAATTTCCAAACCAGACAAAAGTGATCCATGGAAGGAAAACCATAATGTCATAGGTGGCCAAGGCTTAATGATGCACATGGGGAGTGAAGTCTGATTATTGAAGACTTAGTGAAGATCAAATTGATGAAAAGGTTCATGCTGGTTGTAATAGAAAGGTGTCAAAAGATCAGCGTTATGGTAGCAAAAGGAAAACATACTTAATATTAGCAGGTGGTCATGGGTGGTGCCCTATTCACGGTGTACCCTTATTCCACCAAGGTGGTTCTGGAGCTACTGTAGTTCTTTGTTTTCACACAGTCAAAGCACCAACCCTTAGACAGATAAACCTGTTCCAGTGCATCACCAACACTTTCCAGGGCTAGAACAAAGAACACTGGAAAGGTAGGGACTCTCTAGCCCATGGAAAAACAAAGCTAGTTCTTAGTAGGTTCGTGGTTTATTTTTGTGGAAAAGGGGCTTCTGTGCTTTGAGTTTGTTGTAAGAGGTTTCAGGCACCATGACCCTTAACAGGATAAGCAGTATGCAATATAAACAAAACTGTAAACTATTTCCTACAGTGGTACATGAAACACTTTCGAATACATAAACTCATTTATAATCTTTTTCACACATACTGATATAATGTCTTTATGACCTCATTTGTTGGTACCACAAAGTAATATATAATTTATCGGAGCAGAATAAATAAGAATTAAGATATTTGCTCAAGGACACAAAAGTGGGGCGGCATGGTGACTTGCACCTCCAAGGTTCGCGTTCGATTCCCGCCTCTGTGTGCATGGAGTTTGCGTGTTCTCCACATGTTACTCTGGTTTCCTCCCACAGTACAAAGACATGCAGATTAGACTAATTGGCATTCACAAATTGCCCGTAGTGTGTGAGTGACTGTGTGTATGTGTGGGATGGATGGATTGGCACATCGTGCCCCAAGTCTCCTGGGATAGGCTCCAGGTCCCCTGCGACCCTGTATTCAGGATTAAGGAGTATAGACGTGAGTGACATAACAGTGGTAACTTGTTGGTACTGTGATATGAGCATTGACAAAATCAACAAATACTTTAAGTAAATGGTAAAAGGCAACACAAGCATCACACTGAACTCTCTCTCCAAAAGATTATCTCAAGTTTTGCAAGCAGACTTAAACAGTATAGTCTCTAACTCTCTAACTGCTGACTCTTTACACTGCAAATCAGGGAGTATATTTTTTAGTTTGATGTGGTTCATTGTGACATCAGTAAAATGGGAAAAAACCTTGGGATTCTTGTGTGAAGATTAATGGCCAAACTATTTTGCATTACAAAAAATATTGTATGATATATTATGGATATGAATATATATATATTGTGAAACGGTTAGCTTTCTTTTGAGATTTAATTCAGAAAGGAAAGTGTTCTTCTGTTCTTCTGTGTAATTCTCCTACATTTTAGATTCAAGACATATAAAGTGAAATATTTTAAGTCTTTTTTGACTCACCAACTCACCAACTCACAGCTCATTAAAATCCAAAAATTAGAGTAAACCACAGAAGGTGCTAAATTTCCTGTAAGGAAAAAGTGTGGTAGGAAAATGTGCACAAGTAACAGGGATGACCAGAGTCATCAAGATGATTCAAGACCTTAGGAGAGGCTTATAGAGAATGTGGCTGGAGACAGTTCATTAAGAGCCACCAAGCAAAAAGCTCTTCAGGAAATGGGCGACAACTGTTGCGTTGACTGGCTATCCAACTCGGCTGATCTGAACCCTATGCAGAATCACGTTCAGTCTGCTCTTCAGTAATGCTGATGTAATAACGTATTGAGTGCATAAATGAAGATATATTTTTTTTAGAATTTCTGTATTGTAAATCTTTTTTGACCAAGCTTAGGAAATTATCTAATATTTCACTTTACACTTTACATTCAGAAGATGTCGGAATGAATTTTGTAAGAATATTTGGCCATTAATATCCTTGTGACTCCAAGAAAATTTGCACAAAATATTTTCTATCAGTGTGCAAAACGAGTTTTTTTTTTTCTCAAGCTTGGACTTAAAAACATGAGTTATCAGTTTACTGTTAAACTGTTTGAATCTTTGTCCAGTGTTGGTAAAGCCACGGTATTAAAATAATAACAGGACGGAGAACAAGAACACGTTGAGTATCTGTATGGAAACAGTGTAAAAGCAGCTTCTGTTGAGATACAAGCTTATAAACATGGCTTTGGAAATTTTGCATGAAGGCGTACCAGTGGTCTGCAACCCCACAGCCCCAGGGTCAACAGTGCTACACTATACTGTATGGACAAAAGTATTTGGTCAAATCTGTTACTTATTGAATTCGGGTGTGAAGGGCAATCTTAATGCTTCAGCATATCAAGCCATCTTGGACAATGCTATGCTTCCATCTTTGTGGCAACAGTTTGGGGAAGGAGCTTTTCTGTTCCAACATGACTTGTGTCCCAGTGCACAAAGCAAGGACTATAAAGTCATGGTTCAGTGTGGAAGAATTTGACTTGACCGCACAGACTCCTGACCTCAACCCCATTAAGCAGCTTTGTAATGATCTGGAACAGAGATTGCGAGCCAGGCCTTCTCATCCAACATCAGTGCCTGACCTCATAAATACTCTACAGAAAGAATGGGCACGAATTCCCACAGAAACATTGCAAAATCTTATGGACAGCCTTCCAAGAAGAGTGGAAGCTGTTATAGCTGCAAAAGCGGGACCAACTCTATATTGATGTGTATGTATTGCAGGTTTGGCCAAATACATTTGTCTATATAGTGTATTTTGTGTTCTAGTTACTATTCATTTTGAGTATTCACCCCTTATTCTCAGGATTTTCAGTCTTCTCCAACAGTCTAAAACATGTCAACATGCAAACTGCAAACTGTAGGTCTGGACAGGACAAAGCGCTCAGTTAAAATGTGCGAATCAAGGATACAGTACCACTGCTGACCACTAGATGACACTAGACACCAATTTAGATGGCATGATTTTCTTTAACGTACTGCGAGAGCTGTACCTGAGCAATACAATTATATACCTTCAACAAATAAACAATCTATATAAACAACTATACAAATGCTATTAACAGCAACAATAACTTATTATAGATGTTCTGTGTTAATACGTGCAAGATTCCCGAGTCTGCTTCGACTTGCTTTTATACGTTTTGACCAACAGAGGGCGACGTAACGTAATCAAACACGAACCCGGAAGTAATTATGGCTCAAATTAATATACACATTCATAGCAAAAATCTATGGAGGGAAACCTCTGGAGTGCTATTATGTGAAATTAAAGCAGTGCAGTGTGGGAAAATACAAACTTTGTACATTTGTATATTTTAATGCAACTTGACAAACAATTATAAATAACTGTCAGCTAGCTAGCTTAGCACTTCAGGGTAGAGGGTTTGATTCCCACCTCATGTCTCATGTGCATGGAGAATTCAGCTCAAAGTTAAACAGCATAAGCAAATTGGCATTTCTATATCCCCGTAGTGTGTGAGTGAGGTTGCTTGTGCCCTGTAATGGATTGGCATGTCGTACCCTGCGTAATGCTCCAAGTCCTCTGGTATAGGCTCAGTGACCCTGTACAGAAGAATGAATGAGTGAGTGAGCTAATCTTGATAGCTGAACATTCCGACTAAAGCTACAGGGAAAGATTAGTCAGAGAGCTTCTTTTTACTTTCCTTATTGACATTTCTTCACTGTATTCATATTTTTGTGTTCATAAATTTTCCTTACTCATGCTTATCCTCTCTGTTATGATCGTAATGACCACAGGTTTTCAGTTATCAAACCAACGTCTTTTATTCAACACTTAGTCAGCACATGTACTGCAGAGTACGACCATGACTAAATATCTAGTGTCCCCCTCTTTAGGTTCCGACTGTGAAACCAAATAAGACCGGAACCAACATGCTATCAGACACAACATCACACTCTCTATATACAATTTAACCACAGTGTGATTAAACATGTCAAAGTAGATGATAATCAAATACTCTAAACGATCTCTTGTCACCACAAGAAAAATCATATGCATATGTGTCCTCATGTTATACACTACTGCATTGGCAATACATTAAAGAGAGTAAGTCTCATGTTATGTGTCATGAGCCACAATTTAAATTTCAGTCACCAGACTTTCTCACTTCTCCGTTTCGAATTGATAGCTCTTATCTAGCTTATCGTTCAGAGTCTAGCGGAGGAAGTAATAAGAACAGGATGTTCTTCGGTGCATAATATTAAGCCATGATGAGGTATGTTTTATACATGATAAAATATGACATGTCTGTGATTATGTATGAGTTTGAAAACTTCTGACAAATCCATCCTGACACTTGACAGCATTGACAACAAAGTCTATTAAATTGACACACACACACACACACACACACACACACATATATATATTATATATTAATAATATATGAATAAAACTGAAACACTCGCCAATTTAGTGTTAGAGGTTTCATGGCTAAATTTGAACAGCCTGGTGGCCAATCCTCATTGATTGCACATTCCACCAGTAAGAGTGTGAAGGTTTAATTAGCAGAGTAATAGCACAGTTTTGCTTATAATATTGCAATGCACACAACATTATGGGTGACATATCAGAGTTCACAAGAGGACAAATTGTTGGTGCGCATCTCCCTGGCACATCTGTAACCAAGACTTCAAGTCTTTGTGATGTATCAAGAGCGACGGTATCCAGTGTAATGTCAGCATAACACCAAGAAGGGCAAACCACATCCAACTGTGGATGCAAGAGGAAGCTGTCTGAAAGGGATGTCCGGGTGCTAACCAGGACTGTATCCAAAAAACATAAAACCACAGCTGCCCAACTCACTGCAGAATTAAATGTGGACCTCAACTCTCCTGTTTTCACCAAAACTGTTTGGTCACTCATGTAAATGCCAAACGCCCGTTTCAATGGTGCCAGCAGTGGAGATCTTGGGTTGTGGACAATGTGAAACATGTATTGTTCCCTGATGAGTCCACTTTCACAGCCTTTCCCACATCCGGAAGAGTTACGGAGTGGAGAAGCCCCAAAGAAGCGAACCACTCAGACTGTCGCATGCCCAGAGTGAAGCATGGTGGTGGATCAGTGATGGTTTGGGCTGCATTATCATGTCATTCCCTAGGCCCAATACTTGTGCTAGTTGTGCGTGTCACTGTCAAGGACTACCGAACCATTCTGGAGGACCATGTGCACCCAACGGTTCAAACATTGTATCCTGAAGGCGGTGCCGTGTATCAGGATGGTAATGTACCAATACACACCGCAAGACTGGTGACCGAGTGGTTTGATGAAAGTTGAACATCTCCCATGGCCTGCACAGTCACCAGATCTAAATATTATTGAGCCACTTTGGGGTGTTTTGGAGGAGCGAGTCAGGAATCGTTTTCCTCCACCAGCATCACGTAGTAACCTGGACACTGTTCTGTAAGAAGAACTCAAAGAACTCCCTCTGGCCTACTGTGCAGGATTTGTATTTGTCATTCCCAAGACGAACTGATGCTGTATCGGCCCCGCAAAATGAGCCCCTACACCATTGGGTCTTAGTGACATGGTGGCTAATCACTGATTTTGAAATTTGACAAATCATGAATGAAAAAACTGTGTAATTGTGAAGTCTGTTGGAAATCTTTGGGCGGCAGTATTCTAATGCATCCAAACCCTAGAACGTCTTGAAAAATGGAAAGGCTTGGCTGTGATTACTGACACGAAAACTGGTTCTGCATTTTTCATATCCATTAAGCTACCTCACTTGCAGCTTACAAGTACATAAATATGTATTGTGGCATGTCTTCAGGCAATCTCCTAGTGAGGAGATTGAATAGAAAACATGCGAAAGTTGAATAGAAATCTGAATATATTGAACAAAAAGTAAACCGCTAAGGAAAAACATTATTAAAATGCTCAGCATGAATATTTATAGAGTAGTTGAATTGCTATGTGTAGATTTGTCTATTTATTATTATTATTATTATTATTATTATTATTATTTCATTTTTTTAAAGTTGCTTTAGTGATGTAGGATGCTTGCTCGTCCACTGTTCTTTAATGTTTGTGCGACTAGATTAAAGGAGCTTTCAGCAAGAGCATCCGGCTTAATTGCAGTCACTTTTGGCCGTACACACACTCAGATGTGTCTTAATTATCTTGTCATTCCTTGGTATTGCTGCCACTACATTCTATGCTGAATCACTCATTCGGACATAATTGCCTGTAGCAATTAGTGCACATCATAAACACTAGATGGCACCTGCACCTTTGTATATACAGCATGTAGCCGTCCATTCTGTATTCTCAAGTTTCATTCCATATGAACTGCCTAAAAGAGTACACTCTTCTTTGATTTCACTCGACTTCCTTTAGCCTTGATTACGACGCACAATGTAGAAGCCAATACCTGTGTGAAAGTGATTCCTCATGCTCCCAGAGCCATTCTTTCACCATGGTTTCAAACCTGGAATATGCCTGTGCCATCAGGGAGGACAAACCCCATAGATCATTCAGTACATTCAGGTCATCAGCTGACAGTTTATTGCCGCATAACGTTGGTGAGCCTGGACCTGAGCAACTGAAGCAAGCCCAGATCATAACACTGCCACCAGAGGCTTGTACAGTGGGCGATATACAGGATGGGTATCATGTGTGAGTTCTCATCACATTGCGTGTGTGAGTGGAAATGCTCTCACTTTCACTATTAAACACAGCTTTGTTTCTCCTAAAGATTTCACCAGAAAGATGCGATTTCACAGGCCTAGGGTATGAGGCGGGGTACACCCTGGGTGCCAATCCATCGCAGGGCACACACAGACTAAACATGCCTAATCTGCATGTCTTTGGACTGTGGGAGGAAACCGGAGTACCTAGAGGAAACCCACCAATCACAGGGAGAACATGCAAACTCCATGCACTCCATTCCAGAGACGGGAATCGAACCCGGGCCCTGGAGGTGCAAGGCGACAGTAACCACTGTGACGCCTACATTTAATTTTCTCGCATGTAATTTCCCAAGCAGCATGGCAATAAATGTCCCTTTATTATACATATAAAATTTTAGAAATAAAATGTTCTGAATATGAGTTTCATTGGATTATTGCTCCAGTTAAACAGTTGTAATGGTATTGTGTATAATGCAGATTTTAAACACTCATTTTTATTCATTATCTTAAAGGGTGTGCATCTGATTTAAACCACAATGCACAGGATGCTGTTAGATTAGTCCTTCTTTTAATTTGTCTTATTTTGCACTTCTGTATAATCCTGTACAGTAGATGTAATATTTTGTCTCATTGTATTTGCACAATTGTAAAGGATGACCGGGGAAAAAAAAGCATACATGTCCTTTAGAAAGAATGAAAACTCATAATTCTGATTATTGTTTGCATGCAGAAGATTCCTCCATTGAGCTATTGCATATGATAAACGCTATGGCGCTGTGTGCTGAAGTGTGCTGACACAAACTGCATCATTACACTAGGTGCAGAGAGAGAGAGAGAGAGAGAGAGAGAGAGCGAGACAGGAGAATATTTTGGAGCAGGAGTCTGGAAAAGACAAATTAAATGCAACATAATCCTCCATGGCGAACTGCTGTTAATTTGCTGTTGAGAAGCAGGCGGGGTAGCGGGCACTCACAAAAGAGTGCACACACACACACACACACACACACACACGGGCAATCTGCTGCTTGACTGACACCATCACTCTGGCATGGTGACACAATCAGAGCAGGTTTGCACACTATAAACCCTGTACACCCTACACCAAAGATAAGGAACAGATAATAATTTTGCTGATAGGATTTAAACACCCACCTATAGACCTTTATCACATCTCACCAGCATTTTACATAAACACACATATAGGCATATAAGGGCAAGGGTGTGACAGATAGCCCAGAGATGTCATATTTGGCTGAAAAAGAAAAGCAAGAGAGTTCCTGCTGACTAAAGCAATTGAAAGATGCAGGTTGTTTATGATCGATTTAAAACAATGTTCAGGATTCTTAATAGTTTTGCCTCAATTTGTGCACTGTTTCTCGCTCACTCATCTTTTATACCGTTTTCTCCTGTATACAGGGTCGGAGAAGGGCCTGAGGCCTGTCCCAGGAGACTTTGGGTATATCCTGGACAGGGTGCCAATCCATTGCAGGGCACACACACACACACACACACACACACACTATGGGCAATTTTGGAAACGCCACTTAACCTGTCTTCGTATTGTGGGAGGAAACCTACCAATCAGGAAACTGCACGCACACAGACCTCTGAGGCGCGAATCGAACCCGGACCCTGGAGGTGCAAGGCAACTGTGCTAACCACGAAGCCACTGTGCCACCTGTGCTATTTCTTTTTTGAAAAAAATAAACAAACAGAATTTCAATATATTTGTTCTGATTATGTAACAATTATTTATATCATGATTTTTTTTTAATCGCTTGAACGAAACATTTACAGTTGGTCGTTTTATACAAGCCTGGGTTGTTGGGGTTTTTTTTTTTCCCCAAAGAGTGCCAATAATTATGCATCATAATTAGGTGACGGTGTACAGGGAACCAAACTAGCATCTGTGTGAATACATGAACTTTAACGAGTTGAATGTTAATTCTAAAGGAATCTATTATAAAAGAAAGAAAAAAAAAGTGACATGACATTAGAGATGAATCATTTCCATAACTGACTCTTTGAGTCACACCGTTTTCATATTTCACGCTTTACACACAGAAGATTAATGTTCGCATCTGAAGAGGTTTAAATGCTGTTAAATACTAAACTGCATGCATTAAATACTGAACGAGACATTTGATCGTGATGAACGGAATGCACTGAAAGCTGAATCTGGCAGTGTCGACTCCTGATGAATCCTTAATCGATTCATTTCTCATTAATATGAATCATCTGTGTATGAATGTATAGAAAGGAAGAGAGAGGGAACATGGAGATGTCGTAGGTATTGTGTTTGTTCTTTTTTTTTACTGGTGGCTGTTGTAATTTCTGTAAGGGAGAGAGAGAGAGAGAGACTGGGAGAAGCACGGTGGTGGGGGAAGAGAGCAGTAGGGGATGTAATCACAGCAGCAGCAGGAGGAGGAGGAGGAGGAGGAGGAGGGGGTTGGTCTTAGTGTGATGTGAATGGAATTGGGAGCGAGAGAGAGCAAGAGAGAGAGAGAGAGAGAGAGAGAGAGAAATCAACCTGCCTCAGTCAGAACAACGGGGACACAATAAGCCAGCGAGAAGGCTCTGAGCAAGCAGGCAGGATTTTCTTGTTTGTGAGACAAACACACTCGAAAAGGAGAGAGAGAGAGATAGAGTGTTAGAGAGAGAGAGAGAAGGAGAAGGAGAAGGAGAGCAGGTAGCAGAAAAATGCTGTCATCGAAGAAAGGGGGGGACGACAAAGCACAGCAGGATGGAATAAGGACATGGCAAGCAGACCTGCAGAGGTAAGAGCATTTCTATTAAACACACACACACACACACGC
>QMIH01000025.1:199899-225784 GCA_003987875.1 Clarias batrachus | reverse complement strand
TCTCACATAACATGCCGAAACAATAAGAATCAGAGAGATGCAGCTCAACCACTTCCGCTCTTCTGAAAGATGAGGGTGTTGTTTTCAAGGTGGCACATAGAAGGAAGAAAAAAAAAAATAGAAGGATGCAGATGTATTTTATTTCCTCCCACCTTTTTCCTCTTTTTGTCCCTGGAGTGCACTGATGAAAAATAGAATAAAGAAATGGTAAAAGATGGAGAGATGAATGGAGATAAGGAGGCATCTTATGTAACCAAGAGCAATAAAGACTAGAGCGAGAGTGCATGCCTTTTCATAATGCCACTTGACCTCGTATGTGTGTGTGTGTGTGTTTGTGTGTGTATGGATGATGTGGTTGTCGTTCCACTGCACAATGACATGCCATTTCAGGATAAATGCATTAGCCTTTGGCGTGAGGATGCTAACAATATAACAACCCTCGCTCTTCATTACTCTACATCATCTCCTGTCGTGCTCTGGCCTTGCGTGTTCTCGTTCCCTCGGCCGCAGATCAGACCCAAACATTTCCACTCACAAATGAGTCATTAATCTGTGAGTAAATCCGAGCGTGTGGTAATCGGCGGCACGGCGTCAGCTCGCACAGCCGGGAGCTCTGTGGAGTCTTCCGTATTTATCGGAAGCGTCGAACATATGTCAGTCTGTGTCGGTCGCGATCCCCTGCCGCTCACAACATCTCCGTTTTGCACCGGTCTAGGATCAGCGTTCCGGCCTCGCTTACGCGATGCACCGAAGCGAAGGGACGCTGATTTAGGACCGGCGCTTAATATTCCATTCCAAAGAGGTCATGCTTACGTGAGGAAAAAAAATATAAAAAAGAATAACCCTGGAGTTCATGTTTGCTTGGATAACGCAGACGTTATGCATGTGCACGGATACTGTAGGCCTAGAGATTCTTAACTGCAAACACACGTGCACATATTCCCAGTGCTTCAACTGTAAAAGATACAGTACGTAAGTATAACAGGGTTGAATGTTCCTAGTCCAACCTTTTTCATCCTGACGGATTCTAGAAATGCAACCGCAGCTTGGGTTGAATACAAGTTGGAAAAATTGGGCTTTTTTTGTTGTTCAATCATGTCATCATAAGAGCATAAGTTCAAATCCCAATGATCCCAAAGCTACTGTAGGTTTGTGAGCCAAGAAAGTAAAACAAGTCTAATCTTTTCCAAACAACGGTAGCCAATCATGCACATCTGTGAGCTCATGTATGTAGAAGAGGGTGGATAGCACTTTCCCCAGCATTGCCTCATGAGTAACAGTTTCAAAGGCTCTTCTGGTGGAATACACGTGATTGGAAGGGAGCTTCGACCCCTCACACTACCGATCAGTTAGTGATTGAGAGCTGGTACGGCATTTGCATCAGAATATTTATGGAAAAATAAAGGAGTAAAGGAAATGCAACACTGTTTTGGCAACTTCACACCAATCCACAACACCAATATTGTACTTTAAATAGGATTTCCATTCTTTCTCTTCTTATTTGATCTGATTGACAGATACGTTACTTCTGTTTAGGTATAATGAAAGTAATGATCTCAAAACCCTTCCAAATGTTTAAGCAACTTGGGATAAGATAAAAGACGCTTATTCAAATCACTGTAAATACTAAATACTGTACATTTTGTAAGCGTTTTTTAAACCCTTGCAAACAAAAAAAGTTCTAGAAAATCCATCTTCTTGCACAGTATTGCCAATAAAACCTTCATTTCAACATACCCACCTCCTCAGTAGGTGTGTGTGTGTGTGTGTGTCTTATCCTGGGAAGGTTTCTTAGATACAGGGATTGTCTAATAGCTCAAATACAATTTGGTGTCTAAATCTGAAAGAAAAAAAGAAAAAAACATTATGAAAATGATTTTTGTTCATTTGTTAAAACCTGGGAGAGGACATTTGCTTGCATTGCCGGTCATATCACACCTTGCCCGTTCCCACAGGGAAGCTCACCAATCCAACAGCATGCAGTGTATGAACCGTAAAGCCCTGCCTTCTTGCAGCATCAATCTTTTTCCTTTTAGTCACAGTTGTGGTCTAACAATTTTGTTACAATTTTAATACAGCGTAAAACATTTCAGGATGCAAAAAAAAAAGAAAAAATTTCATACCCAACAACATCACCGTGCAAAAGTCATGACACCGTACCCCACCCCCCAATACCCCACCGCTCATTTCTTCATATTAAATTCAATTAAATGACATTGATTAAATTAAAGAAATGGAAACTAATATTTTCCTATATTATACAATTTAAAAATAGGTTGTTTATGTAACAACCTTAGCAGCGACCTCATTTCCCCTCTCGTCTGTCTGTTCCAACCTCTCAGCATTCAGCATCAGCAGTATACTAATCACCGGCCTGATCATCTGTCATCATCTGCACCCGTTTCTCACCAGTTCATACCTTAAGTTAAGTGACGAGAGACAAAAAAGTCTTTTTCAGACTTTATTCAGACTTTCAAGCTTTATCACAAGACTGTGTTAAAATACAAGATAGCCTGGAAGCACAATATCAAGAAACGAGGTGTAGATCGAGGCTTTTGCTCTGTTCTATAAGTAGATAGATGGATAGATTTATTCAAATACAGATTACGCCGAAGTAAAATACCTACGTTCTTATTACTCATTTTCACTGTGGTGTCAAAGACACGTAAAAAAAAAAAAAAAACGTGATCAAAAAATAAAACAGCCTTTCAGGAAAGCACTAAAGCAGGCCCGTGTCAAAGCTGAATAAGACCTACTGGGCTTTAAAGCCAGCTTTCAATTTGCATAATAAATGGAGCCAGTGTAAAATGTCAACAGCAGCAGAGTGTTAGATAAGTGCAGAACCTGTGATGTGTGGTCAGTGAAGTGTTAGACACACCCACTGACACACCATCAGTCCATACATACAGTATCAGGCCATCATTATGTCCTTAATGTCGTCTTTTTTTTTTAAGTATAAAAAGTCCACATCTCTCGCTGATCGAAATCACGGTGTAAATCTGTGAAATGAGGTCAGTGTTAGAATGGCTACATACTACGAGCTGTCACGTTATTCCTTTTACGGATAAACACTTTTACGCCTCACCGTCTCACACATCACGCCAGCGTGCTAAAATTGGTGTGTGTTAGAACAGCACGTTAAATATCGGGCGCTTTGACCTAAATGATGCGACATGGTGCAGGAAAGATAACATGACTGATGCTTTATACGATATAGTCAGTTTCCTGCTTTAGATGCACAGCAGGCTGTCTGAGTCTGAGAATTCATGTGTGCCTGTTAAAGCATATGTACTGTATGTCTCATATCCTCCATCTGTCCGATCAGGCTCCAGAGACAAGCAGTCCCCCTTTGGTGTTATAATAACCTTTCGTTTTTGGAGTGTGCCTGGAAGGGTTTGTCCATTCAGCCACAAGAGCATTAGTGAGGTCAGGCAGTGATGTCGGCTGAGGATCGCCCGCGTTCTTGTTTAGCCCAGAGAGTGCTCAGTGGGCTTGAGGTTGGGGCCCTGTGCGTGAAACTCGATTTCTTCCACGCCGATTATGGCAGACCGTGTCTTCATGGAGCTCACTTTGTACACACTTTTGTATGACATCATGCTGGAACAAGGTCCGCTCCACTAAAAGAACATTCAGTACAACATTTTTGCTAACAATCATGTGTAATTGTGACAGTCGGGTGTCCACAAACTTTTGGCCCTACAATGTAGTTGTGTAACATCCATGAAACGAGTTAGTTTCTGTTCTCACTTACATTAAAGCAGCTATTAATAGCTCTTCGTTCATCAGCCTCTTTTTTCCCCACCCTTGAAGTGAATAAAACAGCTTGCCATGTTATAAGAAAAGTATTTCCTGTTTTTGAAAAGCAACCGTTTGACCTTGCTTTTTCCACTTCTTGTAACTACTACTGGATGTGGTACCCCAATTATCTCTAAATTTGCACTGAGAATGGAGACTCCTTCCAAAAATGTAAAATGCATATCATAGTATCAACAATAGCATGCATTTCTTTAAAATCTCTATATAATAATGAGGATTCCTCCATAAAGACCTTGTGTAAGTTATTATAGAAATACCACATTTGAGTACGTAATAGAACCAGGGCATTAATGAAATTGATTCTTTACTGTACATAGTAGAACATATAACAATGTGGCAAGGTGATGTAGTGGTTAGCACTGTCGCCTTGCACCTCCAGGGTCCGGGTTTCATTTCTGGCCAGGCTCGATTCCCGTCTCTGTGTGCATGGAGTTTGCATGTTCCGCCCGTGCTTGGTGGGTTTCCACCGGGTACTCCGGTTTCCTCCCACAGTCCAAAAACATGCAGATCAGGCTAATTGGCATCCCCAAATTGCCCATAGTGTATGAATGAGTGTGTATGTGTGTGCCCCGTGATGGATCGGCACCCTGTCCAGCGTGTACCCCGCCTTGTGTCTTAAGTCTCCTAGGATAGGCTCCAGTCCCCCATGACCCTGAATACAGGGTAAAGCGATATAGACGATGAGTGCGTGAGTTTAAAATGTAATTTTTTTAGAATATATATCAACATGATCTGACCGATCATATTTCCGCATTTAATAGTAATATATGTGATATATTTATGGTCATTTTGCTTAATGTACATTGTGGGCCAAAAGGTTTTTCAAGTCTTCAATCAAAATTGAAGTGGCCCAGAAACATAATGTATTCATAATGTTTAGATAAATAATGTATAAAAATGTATGTATTTTTTTATTAGATATCTTTTATTAGAATTCTTTTTTGCTATGGTTCTGCTGCAGAAAAGTGAGGTGTTGCTTTTTTTTCCACCTGTACATTTTCTGGGAGTAATGGTTAATAATTACAATGATCCTATAGAGTATTTTATAGAGGAAAGAATGAGATTTACTTCCTTATTTTTCATTATATATTTTTTTATTTTTAAAAGTTGGAGCTGTGTGAAAAGGTTTATACCCCCTATGGTTTTTGAAAGCAATTCAGATGTATTTTGTCAATATTAGACTTTACCTATGAAAACAAGTGGCATACATACATATAATATATTAATGGATATTCCTATCCGAATTCACTGCAAAAAAAGATATCTAAGCAGGTAAAGATGACAAATTTATCTAATTTTTCTCATCATGAACTAGTTTCAGTTCAAATATAATATCTATTATACTAAATAGATAGATAGATAGATAGATAGATAGATAGATAGATAGATAGATAGATCGATAGATCGATAGATCGATAGATAGATAGATAGATCGATAGATAGATGCCCAGCTTAATTGAAAAAAAATTATTGTATCTATTTTTTTTCATCTTTAAGTAATTGTTTGTTAGTATTATATAGACTATTTTATAGAGGAAATAATAAGATTCTCTTTTTTTTTCATTCTGCAGCTGTAATAGTTTTTGAGTTATGCCTGATTAAAAATTGGGGCTTTTTTTTTTTAGCTCACCCTGTAGACCTATATTGATTTGTGTGCACGCGTTGAGTATCATGATTTGAGTGTTCCAACTGCCTCCTCATGGTGCAGATCTACAACCCACTCTCCACACTCCGACCTTGAACAAAAGCGAAGCCACTCTGCATTAACTGAAGAAGAAAAGACTCCTTCCATTAATGCAGCGTTTTCCCAGAGCACTTGTTTGCTTTGCCGATCAGGATTCTCTACCCTGTATGAGTGAGAGTGGAGCATTATTGCAATAAGGATTACAGAGGCTCATTTGTAGCTCCTTGCACAACAATAAAAAAGCAATGAACCATGGAGCAAAGGGGAAAATGAAAATATTTGATTGTTGTTGTTTATATATATATATATATATATATATATAAAATCATCTGATGGGCTTACAGGGATAATAATTCATCTTGTACAGGATTTGTGCTCCAAGCTAGCTCTAGCGGCTGACTTTAGGTGCATTTAAATATCAAATCACTTTCGTGTTCAAGCGCGTGGCATGCCAGGTTTTACATAATAAAAAAAAACATTGCTAAGAGTAGTTTTCCTAATGATCACATCAGCATGAAAAACAAGTGTGTGTGTTACTGTAACTGTTCCCACAATAGCCTTTCGACAACTACGTCTGTTACATTACAGCATTTTGCATAGTCTCATACACACTGTAGAGTGCACATTTAAAAAAAAAAGCACATCGCCTGCAGAAAAGTTAGAGCTGTGTGCAAAAGTTTATACCCCCTATGGTTTTCGAATGCGAGAATTCAGATGTATTTTGTCAATATTAGATTTTATCTATGAAAAGTCAGTGTATCATGTAACAAGAACCTTGTGTGTGGAAGTGTAATAAAACTGTCAGAGATATGAGAAGATACAAACAAGTGGGCATACAATACAGTATTCTAGGATATTTTTATCCCATTCCCTGCACACAAGAAAAAGATATTGAAACAGGTAAATATTTAGCACTATATATGGTATATGATTATGCATGTCTAGAAAATGTATCGTATATGTTTCTTTTTTCTTTTCTTTAGTAAAGTAAATTAGCTTTTTGCTTTAGGAATGAATGCATACAAATAGACAAAGTATCTATCAATAGATCAAGGATTTTTCCCGCATCTCTACAAATAAGTGTATATTTTGTTTATTAGAATCGAACCAGAATAGCTCATTCTTACTGCATTCAAGACAGTTTCACTTGGTGTCAATTTTTCATCACTCTTTTGTTTAAGTCTTATTTTATCCTAAGGGGTTCACAAACTTTTACACTCAGATCATACTTAGGAATGATTGAGTGATAACAAGTTGGTGCAGTAATGGCAGCACATCCCATCCATTTACCCACATACTCACCCACCCACCAGTACACACACACACACACACACACACACACACACACACACACACACACACACACACACACACACACACAGAGTACTGGATTACTGAAGAAAGAAAAGAGCTTTTCACATCGGCTCAGATGGAGAGGATCAATAAAGTCAAATCAATGTCGCTTCATCAGATGTGATTGATGAGATTCTTTGCTTCTTATCTCCAACCCTCACCCCTCTTCAAAGCCAAAATGGTTACAAGAGACCCCTGTGTTGGTGAACACTTGTGGTAAAAACGGTGTTTGTACAGCAACTGGTTGATTTTTTTGAGAATTTTAGGTATCTGTAATTTACAACTTATACAAAAGGGAAATGGTTATTTACTATGTGATACATTTCGAAACACTTTCTTCATGTTCTTTGCATAACTTCTTGTTTGCATCAGACATCTATTTGCCGTTTAATAAAATTCCTAATAAATGTACATTTTAATGAATGTGACAAGAACGTGAAATATATATTGAAGTTTTACAATGTAGGTTGCACAGCGTCTTCAGTCTACAATCAGGTTCTGCAAGTTCAAGGTTGTTTTTAAACAAAATGGAAGAATTAACACAGAGAAAGAAAAAATTACATTCAAACAATATTCCTGAAAAACATAGGTGCTAATGATCTAATAAACTCCACATTTCAAGCTTGACATACCTTACAGCTTGCAAGCTACTATTGTCAGCCTCATTAGCATGCTACGTATCATTTGAGAGATTAGGGATATAACTATAATTAGCTGCTGTTTGCTCTTGTTCCTTGGTTTCTAAGTAAAATGAGCACTTATATTGGCTAATTTATTAACTTAAAGATGTGAGAATGAGAATTAAACTTTTTTAACATAAATTAATCATTCGGGGAAAAAAACCTAATGTGAAAATCAGAAAAAAATTCTTTTTGGTAAGAAAAATTGCACATAGAAAATAAATGAATAGTAAAAATCACAAGTAGAAAAGAAATAAAATGTAAAAAAAAAAAAAAAAGATCACAGAAAATAAATGAATAGTAAAAATCGCAAGTAAAAAAAAAAACATTTAAAAAATCACAAAACATAAATGAATAAATGAAAATAAATGAAAGTAAAACTCACAAGTAGAAAATAAATAAAACGTTTTTTAAAAAATCACAGAAAAGAAATGAATTGTAAAACGCACATTTGAAAAATACATAAATCATGTAAAAAGCACAAGAGAAAAATATCTGAATCATGGTAAAAAATAAAATAAAATCACCTGTGGAAAATAATGATTATGTAAAAAAGATGAAAATAAGGGAATCATGTTAACAACTGCATATGTCAAATAAACCAATAATGAAAACATTGCTTATATAAAATGTAAAATAAAATGATACATAGAAATTAAATGGACCGTGACAGTATTAACTACACACAAACAACAGTGAATTGCACGGTATGTAAAAATCACATGAAAATAAAATAATCAAATTCAGTTATTTTCAGGGGAAAAAAAAAAAAGCAACACATCCTAAAATGTTTCAGTTTCACCTCTTATTCATTCATTCATTCATTTATTCAATCAATCATTAATGTAACTCTTCTGCAAGAGTTGATTTAGGATTTAAACGTTTTAAGAACTGAAAGCTGTAATGTAATTTTTAAATCAACCTACATGGCTAAAGAAATGTCAGAAAGAGGAATAATAAATTCCTCCGGTAGCAGAAGATGGAGCGGAGCGCGAGGTTTCCTCTTGAGGACAGGGCTGGTGTATGAGCGAAAGCGTCAAGAGAGAGCGATGGAGGAGGTTTAAGCCTCTCCTTTGAGACCCTAATCGGCTCATGGTGACACGAATGCCTGTGTCTGCTTTTGTCACCAGTCCTCTGGTACCATGTTACTCATGAGAGCCCAATTCCCCGCCCCCCCCTTCTCTCTCCCCTACACACACCCTCAGTCTGTCTCACTCTTTATCTGCCCTCTAAATCTCCATCAGGAAAGCTGTCCTTTCTGTCTGTCTCTCTCTTTCTCTCTGCTGTGTCTGCGGAAGTCATCCTGAGATTTATGTTCATCCCTCAGCACCGGCTGAGCGTGGAGCCTGGCTGCATAATGGAGGCTGAGGACAAAAAGAGCAGAAAAGAGACAGAGAAGGACGAGGCAGCGAGAGATAAAACAAGAGAGAGCTGATTCTTATCATCTCTGCCATGCATTTGATTTTTTTTTTTTCTAAATGAATGGAAAACGCAATTAAAAACAAAAAAAAAAAGGTTAAATACAGCCATTTCCTTTCTAGATAAAGCCCTTTAACAAAGTACAGACCCCTATCAAGAAAAAAAAAAAAAAAACGCCCTTGAGAGCTGTAACTGATTGACCATGAAAACATGTATATTTGTACCAGTTCTTCTTTATTTCCTTTGGTGCATAATTTATTTTGTTGATATTATCATCGAACATTATCTTTACCGTTGTTATTGAATTTAATATGGAAGAAAATAAGAGACACGTGATTGCTGTTATATATGAAATATATAATGCCAGTAAATCAGAAAATGCATTCATACTGTATTCTTGCAATCAGAAACCTATTTCATGGACAAATGTGGTGGCAAATGAAATAAATGCAGTGTACGTAAACATTTAACTCGTCAAAAAGACTAAATCCGTATGTTATCTTGTATGTTTTGCTCAGATCGGATCTCTCTTTCTTCCATCCATGCATGTGACGACCTCTATCTATCTTTAATCCAAACGCAGCAGTCCACTGGAACACTCTACAATGGTACATCATTATCATCTATTTGTTGAAAATCTTGTAACCTTGCACCTCCAAGGCTAGGGGTTCAACTATCTCCTCCAAGTCTGTGTGTGCACGTGTGGGTATGGAATCAGTGCGTGTATGTACTCCCCATGCTTTTTGGATTTCCTTTCAGTACTCCCATTTCCTCCACAATTGAAAGACCTGTGGTGTAGACTGATTGAGGCTTCCGAATTGCCTGTAGTGTACAGTATGATTAGGTGTGTGTGTGTGTGTGTGTGTGTGATCTAGATTAGGCTCCTGATGCCCAGCAACCCAGCAAAGTGAAACAAACCAAAGTAGAAGAAACACATGGACAGATTAGATGTGCAGGGCCACGGCACGATTTGTTCGGGAAATCGTAGCCACATTCTTTTCAGCCCTTTCCTGTATAGTTGTTTTGTACACTACTTAGTTTGGGAAGCAATCTGTTCACATCTCCACAAATACACTTTATTTGGCCAGACGCCTGAACATATGACAATGAGCTCTATGAAGACATGATTTGACCTTTGAACTGTGCTGAGCCTTGACCTCAAGCCCATTGGACACCGTTGGGTTGAATTGGAACAACAAGTTCAAGCCTGGCGTTCCTGTCATATGTCACATATGTAGTGGAATGTCTGTTATCGCGGCAAAGGGGGACCAGCGCCATGCTAATGCAGATTTTTTTACAACGAGAGGTTTGATTGTCAGGTATCCACATACCTTTGGCCTACTATAGACTATCTACAGTGTTATAGCATATTATAGCAAACGTCTTGAGCCACCCTTCATTTCTTCATATTTTGCTTTCGAAGAACCTGACGTACAGGGTTAATTTTTTTTTTGTTGGATTTTCTCCCTAATTTATTCGTGTCCAATTCCTCCCCGTCACTAGGGGGTGCACACATTAAGACGACTACTACTACCACTCAGCCGGAAGGGCCGAGGACTATCACGTGTTTTCTCCGAACCACATGATGTCAGACGACCGCATCTTTTAACACATAACACAGTCGGAGGACAGCGCTATCCGCTCCTTCCACTTGCGTGAGCTCACAGTCGCCCCCGATTGGCTGTAGAGCCGTGATTAATGTGGGAGCACTAAGTATCCCTCATCCCTCCCCACTGAGAGAGCTCGGCCAATCAGCTCTCTCTAGGCCTCCGGCTGCGAGAGGTTTCAGCATCACCCAGACGATAGGGCGAGCACTTGAGCGGTCCATAGCGCAAAAAATCATCTAACTTACACGCATGAAAAAAAAAAAATGCAGATGACGGACATTAATTTCTAGACAGCGTCATATTTCATTAAAAATCCTACCGTGAAAACTTCTGCCATGTCCTTCCCACTGGTTTACATTTTAATCTGTATTCAGAGAAGTAACCTTACTAGTTCATGGTTGAGAAAGAAAAAAAAAACACTGGTTTGATAGCTTCCGCTTGTGACAACACACTGCTTTGTTTAGGCACTTCTCTGAATATGAGACAAAAACGTCCCTCATTAACGTGACCTTCTCAACAATCGGGCACATCCGGAAGTAAAATGCGACGCAAATGCATTTTGGGTGTGTGTGTGTCTGCATGACAAACGGCCATTAGGTTGGTAGAGCTTCAGCGCAGTGAGTAGGAAAAGACATGATGGTTCGTGCAGCAGGATCTCACATCATCGCTGCTATGAGCGTACGATGATCAAAGGCACAAAATCACACTGGAGGGAAAAAAACAGGGACACCGACTTCAATTCAGAGAACCTACAGAGCGTTCAGTATTAGCGCTTGATTCCTGTACTGCCGCTAAAAGAGAAAGAGAGAGAGAGCGAGATGAGCGAGTCTTTAGTGAAGAAATGATGTCTGTAATAATTGGCATTTTAAGGCCCTAGGCTGCATTGCTACAGTAGGAATAGAGAGAGAGAGAGAAAGTATGGGTAGCTTAGTTGCCAGGTGTTTTATTTTTGAGCTCTGTCCTCTCTATGCAGGAAATGCAAATAGGATGTGACCTCATGCGTCAGTTGTGAGCTCTTTTGGTGTGGCCTTGGCATCAACCAAGCCAGTTCAACCCTGCACTCTGGGCGGAAAGCTTTTTTTTTTTGTCAGTGCTTTCTTTCTCTCCACCACACATCCTGTCCATCAGTTACGACTCCATTCCGATGTTTGATCTTTTGTCGATGTCTTATCTTTTCTTTTTACTCATTTATCTCTATTAACGGAAAGTGTTATTTTCAGCATCCTTTAACGGCAGCTTACAGTCTTTTGTTTCCTTGACAGCTTCGGATGATGATATTCTAGTTTTATGGTTTGTTTTCGGAGAGCTGATTGGATCACAGCTGCGTTCATAACAGTTGTGCCTGCATGTTAACGAATCTGTCGTGTTTTTCCACATCCTAACAGTTTTTGGGTATTTTTGGGCAAACAGAACCTTATTTGTGTAAAGAATAAAACCATTAGGGGCATGTTGTTATAAGGAAATGCCAAAATTCCACAGTGCGAAAGGGCTTTCCCAGGCAGCCGCACACATAATTGGACTCAGCAGCCCAATAATCACATTTTTCAGCCTAGTGCTGGTTTAAAGACACTTAATTCATTTGGAGTTTTCTCAATTTCTGGGTTTCGTGCTTGCCTGGGCGTACAGATCTAGGCTCTTGAGCTCTAGATCTGGCAAGCTGTTCCTAGATCAGCACTCATACATTACTCCGTGTATCGACACAGCTGCCACTGTTAGCAGTGTCTACGCATTACATTATGATCCCATTTTACATTGATTGAAAGTGGGATCAATGTGGTTGCATTACATTTTTACTCTCGCTGCCTAGTGACAGACAGATAGAGTGACTGAGAACCAAAAGTGTGGGTTTTCTAACTCGGGCTTATGCTAAATACCAGAATACACACACACACACACATACACATACACATAGAAGGCGTTTGTGAGACGTTTCAATTTACTTCTGTCTGCGTTCTGACAATTGCCTGATTGTTTAAGTCCAGTTATGCTGCTCTGGAGTCCAGCTGTGATCTGATAAAGGTGCTTTTCAATGGTAGCCAGGCGATTCGAGCGATGGAAAAAAAACAGACAGGCAAACAGACAGACACAGAGGGATGCGTCTGCATCGTCTGTGTCTTGCGAGTTACGTTCTCACCCGTGCTGACCAATCACACATCTTATACTTTCATGTACTAATCAGGCCAGATAAATAAAAACTGTTCCCATCGGTGTGTGTGTGTGTTTGTGTGTGTGTGTGGAAAAAGAATTCTTTTGTGAATTTCACAGTGAGATCAGATAAGGTATTCCTTTGTACTGTATTTTCTCTACCTTTAAGAACTTTAAGTGTTTCAAAAGAAAATGCGCATTGCAGTCAGCTGTAAAAAAAAATAATAATACAAGAAGCAGAAGAAGAAAGAAATAACATTATTATTATTCCACATCTACGCATTATGCACACTATTTATGCATGTACCGTTTCTCAAACCCAGGTGATATAATACAATAACCCAATACGTGGGAGAAAAAAGGTTTTTAAAACAAATAAGCATTGGTTGCCAAACATATTTAGACAACATATGCCATGTGTTATAGTTCTTCTTGGGTACAAAACATGATGATGATGATGTCTCTAATTCATTCTAGCCTATTTAGCTGAATTACCTGGAAAATTAATGTGACAATGGTGTTCAGCTTCTGGAGCCATGGCCTGGGATCTAAACCCAAAACCAAACTGTTGGACTAAAGGTGAAAAAGGATGTAGCAGTCAAGAAATGTTTTTTCTGTACATAATCTTCAGGAAGCAATCAAGCACACGTGCATTCAGCACACCAGTGGATACCAGAGTATTATAGACGTCATAGTAAGGACTTCATACTAAAAACTGATGTATAGCAATGTATCGTAATTTCACTGCATAAAATAAGAAAACTATTCTTTTGATCTTAATTGTCATTGTTTAAAAAGAAAAATGTGAATGTCATTAAAACATTGAATTTCCTCTTTTGTCTCAATACGTTTGGTCACCATATCATTAATCTACAGCTAGACTGAGTGGGTGGTCTAAGTATAGACCTCGCTTTCAAGATGACTTGATGGATAAAAATGTGATTAATGCTTCCCCTTGATCTGCTACAGTGGTAGCATTGCATGTCTATGACATTTTGCTCTAAACACCTATTGTTTAAGTAAATGACATGATGGAAAAAATAAATCTTATGGGTATTTATGCACCCAGATACTGTAAATCTAACTATAAAAATCATGTTTTTGTGTGTGTGTGTGTGTGTGTGTGTGTGTGTGTGTGTGTGTGTTTTGTAATTAGGTGTTATTTGTTTTTGATTTCAGATTATTAATTGTATTCCATTTCACAACTTCCTCAAACTCTTAAGGCTTATTATCCTTTATTAACTATGGTGTTGTTCTTTCGGCTGCTCCGGGGAATTAAAAGGTTGCCTCAGCAGACTGACCATCTGATCCATGCATTTAACTTGGCACAGATTTTTTATGCCGGATGGCTGCATCCAAGGTCCTCGGGTAAACTCAAGCCTTCCGCATGGTACATGAGAAGCCTACAGTACCACTGATGAGCATCGATACTCCTGCACTGAACTTTATCTTGTGCAATTTAAAGAATATAAGATATTACATAAAATTCAATATACCAAGGTGGAAGCAAGCTTATTATAGATTAAAAAATTCTATAATAATAAGCTCCAATGCTCCTTTTGCTCTGCACTAACTATATCTTGTACAATTTACAGAATCTAAGATATTACATAAAATTCAATATACTAAGCTGGAAGCAAGTTTATTATAGCTTTAAAAATTCAACGAAAGCAATATAGTGTAGTTTGGGTTATGATTAATTTCTGGATTAATACTTCATCCTGTCTTTCATAGTTTCCAGTAACCATGTTGTTTTCCCTTTATGTTTACTATAGAATTAAAGGAATCCACACGACTTGCTATAAATCTTTCGCTGTCAGCGTCTAACAATGGCTATATTTCATTGCCGCACGCTATCATTCATTGTTCCCAGTAACAAGTGTGTGTCATAAGAGAAATATTCTAGCTGGCTGCAGTGGCAGTAAAATGGCTCCAGTATTGAAAGCAAGCATCAGTGTTCCTATATGAAGCAGTCTATTCATCAGATGCTTCAACTCCTCTGGCATCACTGCTGTGGCATTTAGTGGCAGCTTCAAACAATCAGCAATTCCTTCTTATGAACCATTTCTCAATCTGTCTTATCCATGCACCAGGATTGATCTGGGATTATTGTGATTATGCAAATTTCTTTCTCTTTTTTTTCTTTGCTCATCCATTGTTTACCATCTGTTTGCGGAACGATGGATCAATAAATCAATAGCTCATGAACAGCTGCTTTATTTAAAGCTTTCCCTAAGCAGGGCTGCACGAGTGGTCAAAAAAATGGGGGTGAATTTTCCACAGGGCATCCGTTGTTATACCCAGACTGCCAGGTGCAGGCAAATTTAAGGAAGTGAAAAGAATAAAATGAGCTGAATTGTATGATAGGAAGGATGTGCAAGCTAAGGGATGGGCACTGTTTCTGGTACATGCATTACATGCTGGTTTTTCTAAGAGACTTTACTGAGGGCACTCACAATAAAGACAGAGAGCTAAAGATACAGTATAAAAGCTGTAAATATTCTGTACTAAATATGTTTCTGGTTGTGGGTTTGTACACAAGACAGCAAGCTGGATGTCAATTTGTATGCTAGCTAACAAGCTACTTAGAGAGCTAGACTGCATCGTGTATGCTAGCTAGAGAGCTGTATTCGGGTTTGTATGCTACAGTAGCTAGTGAGAAGGATGCTAGCTTGTTAGCTAGTGAACAGGATGCTAGCTTGAATTCATATGCTAGCTAAAAATCTACTTAGAGAGCTAGGCTGGATTTTTTATGCCAGCTAGAGAGCTGTATTCGGGTTTGTATGCTACAGTAGCTAGTGAGTAGGATGCTAGCTTGACTATGTTAGCTTGCAAACTAGATGTGAATAAAGCTAGATGTAACTTTCTATGCTAACTAGAGAGCTGGCTGTGTGTTTAGGTATACGCTAGCTAGCAAGCAAGCGAAGCCTATAATATTGTAGCTATTGGAAGCATAAGAAATTTTATTCAGTGGTACCTCTGCATATGATTCTAATCTGTTCCTGAAAGTGAAATTTAATATTGCGAGATGCATTTTCCCATAGAAAATAATGTAAATGCAGTTAATCTGTTCCAGCAACTCAAAAATATCATATTTTTGCAAACAAAAACAACAAAACAAAAAGAAAAGGCATGTAAATGAAGTAAAATATGAAAACAATAAACCTCACCTTACCTTGATGTATGATTCCTCTTTTCTTCTTGCTAACATTTCTTCTTGCTAATATTTGTGGGTGTCATGGTGATATGTCTTCACCAAATCTTGTACAAAATGCAAAAACAAAACAAAAAAAAACTTGGCTTTCTCCCGGAGGTATGCGCAACCTAGCCGGCGTTCAGTGTGGCTCAGTTTGGTCGCTCGTATGCTGGAAATGGTTTGTATTCCAAGGCAAATTTCTTGCAAAATTTCACGTCTTAAAGCGAAAATCCTTGTGGCGGGGCGTTCTTATTCCGAGGTACCACTGTACCTGTATCAGGGTATATAGTATCACAACAGCAATACAATGGTACTTATTTGCTAATATATTGTAGTACAATACAATCTACCACACTATGGTTCAGTTCTACAGTACATACTTTGGTACAATGGCATGAGGTTCGACTATGTACCATATGGTACTATGGAACATGTACCAGGATACTATTTTATTGTAGCATGCAAGATAAAATAACAGCAATTATGTGGTACTGTAAATTTTTATAAACCAAAGACAGAATATATTTGTCATCATTTCTCTGTGGATTTGGGAGTGAAGGACACACATACAGTAACAATACCATTAAGTGGCACCACTTGTCTTATGTTTCCTATGCATATTTAATATACACTACATTTTGTTTACTGTATCATTATAATGCATTTTGCCCATGCCTGTGTGAAGCAAGATATTATTGAATGGCCAAATTGACAGGTACCTTATATTTGGCCCCATATCGGTACTGCATAATTGAAAGAGATATTGAGGCTCAGTGTTTGCTGAAGTCATGATATTTCAGCACATGCATGCTTGCTTATCTAAATGGCTCCTGATAGAGCTGAGAGAGAAAAGTAAGATCCCGGCAGTAGTGCCGTAATTTATTTTTCTGCTTGCCTTTCATGGCACAGCTTCAGATCTTTGCTGTGGACGGTATCATGCTGAGAACCAGAGGTCCATTGACCTTCATGCTTGTGTGTGTGTGTGTGTGTGTGTGTGTGTGTGTGTGTGTGTATGAGGCGGTGGGTTTCTTTTTTACTTGTGCAGGGGTGTATTGTTTAAAAAAGGTGTCGTGCTGAATACAATAGTGGTGCTCAAATTAGGGAGGTCACATTTCTTGAGGTGGATAGAAGTAGATGACGAAGAAGAAGGAGGACTAGTTCAGATGGCATCTTTCTGTAAGGCCCAGCTGCATGGATATTTTATCGGAGACACAGCGCACAGTGTGGCCAAACATAATGGTCCCAGTGATCCCAGTTTCTCTCTCTTTTTCTTCTTCTCTGGCTTTTCAGTAAGACAGCTGTTCTTCCTGCTCCCATGGGCAACAGGCCGCATGTCCGCAGGGGCCTTGCGCACATGCACAGACACACTGCCGTTGCACAGGAACTTGCACACGCATGCACACGAACGGAGAGGAAGCACGCAGCCACATTCAGACACAAGAGGAAGTCAGAGGAACTCATCGACACACACACACACACACACTGCCCTTGAACTGTATTATTTTTAACTTGAAATCAGTTCTCACCCAATTTAACGAGATAACATGCTTTTAACTGAGAAGCTGAGCTAATAGCCAATGCTGTGTGACCGCATAGGGCCGCCAGACTGACACGACTCCAGCATCATCATTCGCTTCTCTGCCTAGTGATACACTCTTAAAGAGAAAGCGTAGCCTCAGTACTGAGATCACAGGAATGACAACGAGGCACGGCTCCACAGACAACGCAAAAAAGCAAAGGTGCAAAGGTACAGTGTAAGCACATGCAGGAGTGTACGCAAAGGCAGACTGAGGCGCTTACACAAATCCTGTTCTGAACACAAAACAGGAGCGTTGTTTCATTTGTCTGACTGTTGGTTTGTTTGCTGACTGCCTGACTGTATGACCAGATGATTGACTGCATTGATGGTGATGAGCATTATGCTCAAGCACTATACAATTGCTTTAATTGTTGTTTTTATTAGCTAAGTCTAATTTAGTGCTTGTGTAAATCGAGTGGGTTTAATCTAAAGTTCAAAAACATGTATACATAATGTCCACTTGAATTCAAGCACCAATTTTAATAAAAGTAAGAAAAAGTGCTGTTTGTGTGAAACAAAAGCATTTTAACACACTGTAACCCTCTTGGATTCTGTGGGTGGAAAGTTCAGGAGTAAAAAGGTTTTACAGGCTTCTGAAATGGCGGTATATATATAGTCAAAAAGAGTCCTAGTTTGCAGTTGGTTATAGTTTGTTTTAAAATAATAGGCGGCACGGTATTGTAGTGGTTAACACTGTGGTCTTGCACCTCTAGGGTCGATGGTTCGATTCCCCTGTCAGATCTGTGTCCGTGGAGTTTGTTCTCTATGGCTAATTCGTATTCCAAAATCGCCTATGATGGATTTGCATCTGTATAGAAGAATGAATCGATAGATTGATGGATGCATTTGTTGCATAGGCTATACTGTAAATAACTTAAATTGTGGTGGAATCCAGCATACTATTAATGAAAAAAGAGAAAAGACCCATAAAACCCAGTTAGCTAGTCAGCCTACAAAAGGAAACACATAACTAATGTGCCATAGTACAGTGTACTATTAATACAATCCCTCAAGCTTCCTACTGAGCTAACGTATACTTCTTGTAGTTAGTCACACTAGTTATCGTCCATGTTTTACTCCACATATCTTACTGTAAATACAGTGCCTTTCACTTTGTGGTTGAAACTACTGTATAATTTGTTGACAGTATATGAGGAGACTAATGCAGCTTGATGTAGCATTTAAAAATAAAATACATACACTTTATTAAAATGCACTCACTCGCTCACTCATCGTCTATAGCGCCTTATCCTGTATTCGGGGTCACGGTGGGGGGGGGGGGGGGGGGGTTGGGGGGGATGGGCCTGGAGTCTATCCCAGGAGACTTGGGGTGCGAGGCGGGGTACATCCTGGACAGGGTGGCAATCCATCTCAGGGCACACACACATACACACACTCACACTCACACACTACGAGCAATTTGGGAACGCTGATTAGCCTAATCTGTATGTCTTTGGACTGTGGGAGGAAACCGGAGTACCCAGAGGAAACCCACCAAGCACGGGGGGAACATGCAAACATTATTAAAATCCATGTTTCACAAATTCTCTTTGTATTCTTAAATCCTCTTACATGCTTAAGTAGCCTGTAAAACATTGTTCGATTTTGCTCCTGAAACCTGCTGTTTATTGAAAGTCCTTGAAATGGCTGTATCGGCTTGAATTGTAATCTTATGTTCTGATCATCTTCTTAGATAGACATGGTTGACACAAGCAGTGAAACTTCTGCCTTTGGAAAAACCTATGGCTTGCAGGGTTGAGCTTATAAATAAATAAATAAATAGATGTGAGCATACATGCTAAACTTCATCCTGGAGACTTCCTGTTACAAATCGCTGATACTGGAGACTCCTTCCAAAAATGTAAAATAAACATCCCACAAAAAAAAAATCTCCCGTATATCATATATTAATCTACTTGTAATATAAATATTAATAGGTCCTATGTGATCAATAACAAATTACAGTGAGAGAGATATTTTTCTTGACATTTGCTTGAACTCTTGTCAGAACAGATTTTATCATAATCCTGTCCAATCATAATGAAGAAACAAACAAAAAAAAAATGCCACTTCTGTACTTTTGCAACCTTTGCACCAGATAAGACTGAGCAGTAGGTTGCTTCAACTTCCTGACCTGAGATTGGTTCTATCCATCGTGTATACTTTTACCTGTTCGTGTTTCCATGTACAGGAAAACATAACTTTTACGGTAAACCGATACTAAGTGTACACTTATTGAGTTGCACCATACTAAAAGTTAGTTCATGTAAACTGAACTGACATAGGAGCACTTGTGCTGAAACTAAATCTTTACACTAGATCAGATAAATAAACACTATAATAATAATCATCATCATCATCATCATCATCATCATCAGTCTGAATTTCACTGCAGCATGAGGAGGATAAATCTCAGTTTTTCTGAGCTCACCAAACCTGCATCTGTTTCCCTGTATGGAGACTTGGCTAGTCTTCCCATGAATAATTGAGAAATGTCTAAACCATGCCATGCTTATTAATTATTAAACCGCAACAGATGTATGTCCAGTTCTTTTACTGAAGGACAGATTCTGGGTCAGCAAAATTATCGGGGTGTATTTTTTTGTGTCTGTCATCAGCAGATGTTAAAAACAGCATAGCCCAAAGGTGGGATTGACCTCGCTCTGCCGTGGGAGCCGGGCCAAATGGCTGGGTTACTGCCATGCGACACGGGAAGCTGCTTTTTCTTTGGTCGTGTCCAATTATTGCTACAATGCGGCAGACGTTTTTGTAAAGGTTAATGGCAAATCGAGCCTAAGAAATTTTCGTGAGACATGCCGAAGGTATTCCGATCTCAAATACTTTCAGACCAAGTCCTTTGGTGGGGGGCAGAGAGAAAAATGCATGTGTGTGCATGTTCGCTCCTGACTCACCCTTGGAGAGCAGCCAGAGACTTTAGAAAACAAATTACTGCCCTTATTGCTGCTGTGCTATCTCCAGTCAATTAGCTCGGAGACGAGTTCCGTAAGAGTGTTAAAAGTGCTCATTACGCGCCTTGATTGATAAGAATCCCTGCTCCGGATTCTATGTTTTTCTATGTACAGCGCCGACTGCTTTTTAAGAGACGGGAAAGCAGAAAGCAGGATTTATGCTAAGCATATGTATGTGGTTTTAAAATGTCTCTACTCCCGCTACAGCAAACCAGTTACACATATGCTCAACAAAGACTCCAGGAAGGGTTGTGAAACATTCTGAGTAATGCCAATGGTCAGGACAGGAGGGCAGATCCAAAGCAAAGTCACCTCTAACTGGACGTGGACCTCTTTTTTTTTTTTCCTTCGTCCAGGCAGAGAAAGAGAAACAGAGGGCACGGGAGAGCAATAAGTCAGCCAGACGGCCGCCGCTTAGAGTACAAAATAAAAAAGAGGCATATCAAATGAATGACAAAGAGAGAGAGCCAGCCAGAGCCAATTACTTAACAGTCTTTCAGCCCTGGATGTAATCCAAGAGAAAAAGAGAGAGAGAGAGACAGAGAGAGAGACAGAGCAGGGACGTGCAAGCATTAGAGAAAAAAATTGTGCGAATACAAATGTATTCATCATTTTGCATAAAGTCACTCAGTGTGATATTTGGCGTCAACTTCTTTCCTCCTGCAGCATTTCAGCTCTGCCTAGCTAAAATCATAGAAAGAAAGAAAAAAAAACACTGCGGTAAATCTTAAGATGCCAGGAGTAGTGGAAAGCAATAAAGCAATCAATACTGGGCCTTGGGATTGGCTGTTGGGAACAGGAGGAATCACACGTTTTTTAAACAATTACCCCAAATCAATGCCTCTTATTAGTCGATATGGGGTCTTAGTGAAGGAACCCTTCCCCATGCTGTTCAATCAGCGCTTACAATGCATGCAGAGGAGTGGATCTAATCATCTCCCGCGTAACAGGGGCGGCCGTTTCCCCAGATCCGTCTGAGGATAGCGTCATGCTTCCTACTAGCGCCGATTGATAAATCGGTAAATTGACCACCACGTGTTTGTACATGATCTTTTTTGGCTCTCAGCTGAACAATCAGCTAATATTTTTGGCTGCTGGCCCACAAACATTCAGGTCCCTGCTCTGGTGCATTCGAAACCCTCCACTTTACATAACCTCTCATGGGTGTGCGGATGAGTTATGCTTGGACTTAGCATTTCTAACACTGCATTTATCACACGCCAGGAAAATCGCGGAAGATCAGAAAGAAAGAAAAAAGTGCTCATTAATATCGCCAGATATTCTTCTTGACAGGAGTGAAATCAGATGGAACGAATAAGAAGACGCATAATGACTTAATGAGCCTTAAAGATCTCAGTCATCTCATTTCTTAACTTTCACCAGATATTTGCGCAGTTACAAATCATGGTTGGATATACTAAGATAATTACTCTCATGCTTATCTGCTGCTGATGGACAGTCAGCTTATGAGATTATGATGTATGACGAGCATGAGCATGGGCGCATGTTTTTTTTTTTTTGATAATGCTTGATACCAGTGATGAAACTGATACCAAAATAGTCGTTATCTCATTAACTCATCACATTATTGTTTTCAGCGTATTGAAACGTCTCGTTGTTGATTGTCAATAATTATGCTCTATAAAGTCTATATATTCCGTACTCAACTTTGATTGCTTGAATTAAGTGAGGAAAAACATCCAGTCACTGCCATAGCATGTTTGTTCAGTAATCCAGTACTGTACACTAGTTTTAGTAGTAGCATTAGTATCACATGACCTTGCATGTTGGTATCAGAACATATTAGTATAAAAACAAGTACATGAGCATGATATTCCGAGTATACAGATGCTAATGCATTCTCAATTAAGATTAGAAATATCACCTGAGGCATGTCCTTTGAATTATTCTACACCTCTGTATTCTTACTGTAAGGTAACATAGGCTTATCTCCAGACTCCATTTTTATAAGCTGAGGAATTCTTGCAGAAATCTGACACCTAATTGAAAGATCATCTTAGAGTCAACTTCATTTTCCATTGTACAAGGATAATGCAGGACTAAAGGCGTGATAATACACTGCAATTTTATAACTGGTGTGTTGGGATATATACTGTATATACAGTATACTCACTCACTCATCATCTATACCGCTTAATCCTGTATTCAGGGGCACGGGGGGCCTGGAGCCTATCCCAGGAGACTTAGGGCACATGGCAGGGTACACCCTGGACAGGGTGCCAATCCATCGCAGGGCACAGACACACACACTCACTCATTCACACACTACAGACAATTTGGGAACGCCAATTAGCCTAACCTACCTGTTTTTGGACTGTGGGAGGAAACCGGAGTACCCGGAGGAAACCCACCAAGCACGGGGAGAACATGCAAACTCCATGCACACAGAGACGGGAATCGAGCCTGGCCGAGGATCGAACCCAGATCCTGGCGGTGCAAGGCGACAGTGCTAACCACTACACCACCGTGCCGCCTCTATACAGTATACTGTATATGTTAATCCGTTCTGGTTCTTAACGTGAAATTTCGCATTGTGAATCATAATTATATATTTCCATATAAAAACAATTAAAACATTTAAAAGAAAAGACATCTAAATAAAGTCAAATATAAAATAAATAGACATTAAAACTCACTAAACCTTACTCTATGATTCCTCTTCGCACCGCCTGCCTTAAAAATGAGACTAAAACTATCACCTTTTTTTTTCTTGCTACCGACCTTAATAATACAAATTTTTTAAAAAGTTTTAAATGGCTCCTGGATGTGCACGCAACTTTGCCGCCGTTCGGTTCGATTTATTCGCTTATATGCCGAAAATGCAAATTTTATGCAAAATTTCAGTTCTTAAGATGAAAATTCATCGGTCATGCTGTAACTCATATGTCACTTCTGGCGTATAAGTTTTATTATATTATAAAAATAATGTAATGTAATTAGACACACCTCTCCACTTGGTGCAATTATTATTAACGATACTCAGCATATGTGAGTAGTTTCATACCACATTCCACCAAGGCAATGAAAATTCCTTACTCAAATAAACTTCACATTGACAGGTTGTACAGAGCCTGTGCACCTTTACACACTGTTTTTTTGGGATTCAGTAATCATTGTCAATATTCTCAGTCGTTGCACAGGCACAAACTACTAAACTAATATACAACTGTTGAGCAATGCCAAAAAGAACAAAAAAAGATGAAGGAAAGCCCATGTTTTTAGAGAACTCCCACATTTGTTCTTCAAAAGAGGTGTGGGTTACACTGCCATGAGTCTTCCTTTGGTTTTGTAAACGAGGACACGATGACATACTTTTCATCGCACGCGTGACATCACGTCCTGGATAGGAAGCTGCTCCTACCGGAAGGAGGGGGATGTACTGTAAAGTATGAGAAAGAAAAAAAAAGGTCCAAGACATGAATCTTCTCTAACCAGAGCAACCCACCCCTGCGCCCTCTGACCCTGTGTTTCCATTGTCCCATCCTGACAAAACAAGCGGGGGGACACTCCGGCCTTTGCATGTCTGAACCAAACAGGAAGGATGACTGAGATCCTCCCGCGGATTCATTACGGCAAACCTCATACCGCTGCAATCAGCGCTGGCGGGATTCGGCCCATGACAGCGCATACTGTAGGTCAGGATAAACTGTCTAAAGGAAGGGAAGAGGAAAGAGAAACCCCTACATGTGATGTCATAGGCAGTGAGTTGAGTTTAGATCAGGTTGTACAGTACGTTACGGATTGCAGTTCACTTGTTTTTGTAAAAGTAGATCTGCACCAGTCTGTATGATGAAAGCTAGAGAGGGATGAATTTCATGTTTTATTCAATTTCCAAAGCAATTTTTTTTTTTTTTTGCCAGATTATTTATCATAGAAATTGGCAGGCAAGTCGAGTCCTGTAGAAGAATACAAAATTCTTAACAACACACGGTCCCCAGGACTCGGCATAACAACCAATTCCCTCAACAGCAGCCCTGCAAATTATAAATATAATTATGCTTGTGCTGTAAATCCTCATTGTCATTTCTGGCATTTAACTTTTATTACATTATCACTTTAACTAGACACAAAAATGATCAGTGTTTACAATCTAAAGTGAGCAAACAAGCTTAATATTTATGCATTATCAACTCTTGGCATTGTCCTCTACATGCAAATGTACTATAGGAAAAAGACATCAAAGACTCCTTAGGAAAAAGACATCGAGGACAGTCAGCCGGGACTTTGTGGGAGCTCTTGTGTGGGAAGTGCTGTACAGTCCAAAGAGTTCATTAATGACCTTCCCAATCTTCTGTGAGTCCAGTTTAAGCCTCTGCCTGCTGTCCAGTGTGATCTGTCTTCCCTTAATCTCCTGGCAGAGTCGAGAGAAACGTTGCAGCTTTTTGTCCGCTCGCGGTCTAGCGCAACAGGAAGAGTTTGCACAACCTTATGTGGAATTGCCAAAAACAGTCAAAAACAGCACTGGCTATATCGTGCACGAAATAAGACCTCACTGTACGTACATCAGAAATAATCAAACAAGAGAGATGCCCAGAATTATTGTTTATTATTATTGTTTTAGCAATTTCTTACTTATAAAAGAACTACACATTATAAATTCGGTATGGTTTAACATTATCTACTGTATGAAACAAGAAAAACTTGGAAAACTTGAATTGAACAGTAATACATCTGACAGTTATGAGTGTTACATGCTGATGAATGATAAATAAATATTTCCTCATTTTAAAAAAAACAAAACAAAAACATATCTAGAAATACAGTAAACAAACACCTGTTTGAGTAAAGTGTCTGCCAAAACAAGTTCCTGTGTATGTTCTATAGATACAGTACATAAACCCTGTGTATGTTAAATGCAATTATATTATTTGTTAATTATTAATTATCCTATAAATATAATCCTGTGATTTGTTTTGCCATGCAGTTCTAGAAAATTAATTAACATCCTTTTAAAAAAAATCACAGTTGAGATTTGAGCGATGTTGTGATGTGTGATGTGTGTGTGTGTGTGTGTGTGTGTGTGTATACTGTACAGTACAGGCTAAAGTACTGTGCAATACTATTAAGCCACTCCACATTTCTTTATTATCTGCTTGCAAAATTCCAAATCCCAAATTCTTTTTTAAAATCTAGTCTTGAGAATAAGCTCTAAGGCATGAGAAACAGATGATCAGGCCGGTGATTAGTATAGTGGCGATGCTGAATGCTGAGTAGTTGGAACAGACGAGAGGGGGAATGAGGCTGCTGCTGAGTTTGTTAGGTAAACAACCGATTTTAGGCTTTTCGAACTTTAGCCACTTTGAAGCCTGTCGCAGGAAAACATTTGTTTGAATTTCTTTAATTGAATCTACTGTAGATCATTTCATTTCATTTCGTTTAAAATGAAGAAATGATGGTTGCCTCAAGACTTTTGCAC
>QMIH01000025.1:159874-199829 GCA_003987875.1 Clarias batrachus | reverse complement strand
ATATATATATTCATGAGATCATGTTAACACGCTGATTCAAACGGTGTGAAATTGTGTGTGAAAATGGAAGCTCGGTGAAAAGTAACCGTCGAAGAGGAACTGGATAAAAAGCAAGCTTAGAAATGTAGTTATGGATGTAACGCTCATGTTGATCGATGTGGACACAAAAAGTCACACAGAAATGTTTTGGAGAAGGTGATTCTGTCCAGGTCATCATGTTCAGCAGGAACTTGTGGTAACTGCGTGCAGGACTGAAAATTTCCATCCTGACTTTTGGTTTATTGTGAGAAATATGATGTCGTGAAAAAAATAAATAAATAAATAAATAAAAAAAGTCACCCTAGTCATTGATATAGAGTTTTCATTAAGTATATCTACGGTGCATGTGGTACTTGAGTCTATGATAATGATCCTGTTCCACATGTATATATAACATCCTGCGTTTCATTCTCACTCTTTTTACAGTGTGTGAATTTTCACAGTGCATGTGTTATTTCTAAAATGTCCACTAAGTACGTGTGTTTAATCTCCCGCAATCGCTTCTGGTCGAGGATGCTTCAAACGCTGATGTATTGCTAAGCGGTGAGTGTTTACGAAGTCAAATGGCTTGAGATGAATTGCGAGAATTACAATTGCAAATCTGTCACCTGAATGCAGCCATTCGTCTCATTTAATGCAGCGCTCAGGAAACGCAGTGTTGCCAGCCGGCTGCCTGTTTTACACCGCGACAAAGCTGCTGAAGTCAAGCCGTAACCAATCTTTTGCCTCCGTGTCACAGAGTTGAACGGTCGAGTTCACGCTTCGGCTTCCTGAGGCCTACGTGAGCGCGTCTAGAGCGATTGTTCAAACCGAGACGGCTGACCTTTTGAGCTGACGAACAAATTAAGGTTTGAGATCCTGGAGATGCAGTGAATACAATACAGTGCGCGAGCTCAAAATGCACTATTTGTTCTCTTCATTTAAATGGAGTAAGTTATTTATGCTTGCGCTGTCTTGGACTGGAGGAGGAAGGTCAGGGAAGACGTCTCTTGACAAACCTATTGTACTTGCAAAGCTGTAAACCTTTAAAATACATAGGAGAGCAACTATAAAAAGACCCGCTCTAGGCTATGCAAGTTTCTTTAATGATGTATGGAGGAATAAAGGCAGAACCATTTTGACACTGAAAAAACACTGTCATCACTGCGTGTTCCTCCTCTTCCCATTCCTGTGCCAATTGAAAATTCCCTCTAGACTGCACCAATATGGAAAGCTATTCTGTAATCCTGCATTTTTTTACCTTTACATTTTTTCTTGCATTGCCCCAGCTCACTGTGTTACAAATTTAAATGACTAAAGGTACTAAATGTGAACATTATTTGGGGGGGGTTTGGTTCATCTTTATAAACAGATAGGCTGCACCGATGCAGTGCATATCCTGTGTGAAAATCAGTGCATTTGGGTTGCATGTGCAAAATGCTAATAACGTGTGATTCGTCTGAAATCGCAATTTAGAGCTGAAAACTAATAAGCTGTTTTGCTTTACTTGCATGAATGGAAATGGAAAAAACAAAAGGGGGAAAAAACGAAAAATGATGCAGTGTGTTTTTTGGAGTCGGTTTTTCCATTGAGAACATGGCGCAGGAGTTAGGATTAAAAGGAGCACCATGATGATGACCTCAGATGACAGTGTCTGCTATGATGACGTTCTGTCAGTGAGCATGTTTGGGCTGGATGACCATGGGAAATGCTTATGACAATTCAGTCAAGCCATTGTTGGTCAAAAATAGAAAAGAATTTCCAAGAGATGTTGTTCAGAAGAACAAGGGTGCTTTCCAAGGCACAAATGAAGATTTTAGCAACCACGTCATCAAATGTCTTAACCTGAAATTAGATGAGGGACGTTCAAACGAGCGTCTAGTGTCAGCGAGATCATGAGGGACACTGTTCAGCTCATGATCATCCATACTGTATGATGAATAGAAGGATAGTTTGTTATCTATCACAATATTTGTCAGTTTTGACAATTTCATTAGCCTTCTCAATCTTGTCCTTGCTAACCTTGTACTAAGTATTGAAATGACATTTGGACCTGCAACAGATTCGGAGTCAGCTTTAACAATAAACTTGGATTTGTAAAACTTGGACAGCTCTAATTCTGTTTTGGCACAGATGTGTATAAACCAGTTCCTGAATTGGGCGTCTGCTATGCTGGATGATTGTGTGAGTCATAAACAACAATACTGTACTGTATATTGTTCCAGTACTGATTCATTGTATACAGGAAGGCTATGAGATTGGAAACGTTTCATTATTGTGTAGATTGGTGCTGATCACCACACACTGCCTTACAATCAGTATGTACTTCAGTGTCTTACCATCATCACAGACCATAAATCAAATGATAGTAGACTGACTGGTAAAGGGTCTTTACTGTAAGTACGGCTGCAGCATCATGCCATTATGTGACTCAGCATGGCTAATTATGCACTCACTGGCCACTTAATTGGGTATGTCTTTTCTTATGCTGGCTTGGGCCCCCTTGCCTCAATTCTTCATGGCATAGATTTAACAAGATTAAAGATTTTGGTTCTAATTGACATGATCCCATCAAGCGTATGCTGCACAGCCATGATACGAATCTTCCCTTCCACTAGATTCCAAAGGTGCTCCATGAGATTGAGATCTGGTGACTGTGGAGGCCATTGGCGTACAGTGAATCCATGGTCGTGCTCAAGAAACCATTTTAGCTTTGTGATATGGCGCGTTATCCTGTAATCATGAAATGATGGACATGGGCAGCAACAATACTCAAGTAGGCTGTGGCATTGAAACGATGATCAGTTGGTACTATGGGGCCCAAAGTGTTCTACAAAAACACCATTACTCCATAACCACCAACCAGAACTGCTAGTCCAAGTAAGTATGGATCCATGCTTTCATGTTGTTTACAACAAATTCTGACGCGACTACCCGAATGTTGCAGCAGAAATAGAAACTTGTCAGACCAGGCAATGTTTTTCCAATCTTCTATTGTTCAACTTTGGTGAGCCCATGCAAATTATAGCCTCAGTTTCCTGCTCTTAGCTGACAGGAGTGGCACCTGGTGTGGTCTTCTGCTGCTGTAGCCCATCTGCTTCAAGGTTCGACTTGCTGCATGCTCAAAGATGCTCCTCAGCGTACCTTGGTTGTAATAAGCTGTTATTTGAGTTACTGTTTCCATTCCCCTCTGACCTCTGGCATCAACAAGGCTTTTTTTTTTTTTTTTTTTACCCAGAGAACTACCATTCACTGGATATTTTCTGTTCTTCAGAATTTTTACACATGGAAATCCCAGTAGATCAGCAATTTCTGAAACACTCAGATCAGCCTGTCTGTCACCAACAACCATGCCACATTGAAAGTCATTTAGATAACCTTTCTTCCCCATTCTAATGCTCGGTTTGGACTTTAGCAGATCGTCTTGACCGTGTCTACACGCCTAAACGCATTGAGTTGCTGATGTGTGATTGGCGGATTAGACGTGAAGATAACAAAGTGGCTAGTGACGTTATATACTAATTATACACAAGTAATATCAACCTCATAGAACTCTGAGACCCCTGTCCTGCATTCTGCATGAGACAGTACACCATTTTCTCAAATAAGATGTGGTTCAGACCACAGGATTCAAATGTTATTACAGTATGTGCTTATTGTGTGTAATGGCTTATTGTGTACATTCGCAGGATTTAGAGCTTAGACATCATATCAGAGATCAGAATTTACAACAGGAGGGAAACGTATGGTGTAAACCTATAGAAATATGGTTAGATGTAATTGTAGTCAAACTGGGGTCTTACTCTAAAGTAACTTATACACACATTTAGGGTAAATGTCGATATTCTCAGTGGTTTTGTAACATTTCCAGTTTCATTCCGCTTATACATCAGGTAAATTAAAGGCTTAGTGTCACCTAGCTAAATTAATAACCTCGGCTATTACATAGCTTCCACACTTGGTGTGCGTGTATGTGTGTTTTTTCCCAGTTGCTTAGCAACAGTGGTCTCAAGACTATTTTATAGTTTCTGCGGGCTGCTTTGCTGGGACTGCTTTTGTAGCATTTTGTCAGAAAGATAGATGACACACAATATGAAAGATTTTTAATAGTATTACATTAGTTTAAATGTTTAACTCCCTTAAGAGGAGTTGGCATGGCCGTAGTCTCACTCTTATGCTTTGCCAACGTTCATAAGTTGGAAAAAAGTATGTCCTCTTTCTGAAAAGTTAACCGCCACAGTATTACACAATTAGAAACCGGAATTATGTGCCGCTACTCTAAGGCCCTACTGTGAATTCTCAGGGCCATACAGATACGTTTCTAATTGCAAGCCATCAAATTAACTTTAAATTGATGTAGGCTTGCAGGCTTGCAATAAGCAGTACTATCGTTTATTTCTGCCAAAAATGACTGCTTGGGATGTTTTTTTCTTTTTTTTTTGCATTGCTGAGACTTTATTGTGTTTTATAGAGGATGCCTGGTGGGTACACTAATGGGTAGGCTATTTTAAAAACGGACTGAGACGCTCCAAGAAAAACTAATTTGATCACGCAATATAAGATCACATTATGAGAAGCAATATAAGAGCCGGGAATCAATATGAAGTGCGTCACGCTGGGGGACGCAAAACAGAACGGGTCACATGTGGTGTGGTTACAGGGCCCCTTTGTGGGACGTTAGAGCTCATCTGTGCCTATGTAATGTGCGACATGGACACATGCTCACAAACACATCACACACAAGCAGTTGTGGTGATACTAACTTTTTGTGAAAAGTAGTTCATGTGTTGCTCTGTGCAATATTATAATCACTACAAAACCTAAAGTACATGATTACTCATCGGATATAAATTCAGACCCACACACTAATCTATGTCACATTATGTGACGTTACACTAATTTGTATATATTTTATGAATTCACAGATACTAAAAACATTGTTTGTGAGTTTAAATGAGGGCTGATTGGTCAAAAAGAAAAATAAATAAATAAATAAATAAATGGCCAAAATGCTGCTAGTGCTCATCTGGCATTTCAAAGATGGGCTGAAACTGGCCTTGTGAAGAGCTTTGATCCATACCCATATATTACCGAGCTACAGGCTCATCAAGGTTGTGGGTGTGGGTGTGTTCTGGCATCCAGAATCAGATGACAGCAGTATGTGGGCCAGAAAAAAGTGGTAAGTGTGGGCAAGCATGATTTGTTATCAGTGTGTGTCGAGTGTAACAAGCATAGCAACAATGATCGCAAGGATAGCGCGGATTGTAAATATTGGCTAAACACATATCGGCCACTTTATTACATATCTTCTTAATTGCCTTGTACTGTAGGTACATAATCCTTGCACTACTACACATACTGTATTACCATGTCTCTACGATGTTATAGCATTGCTTCCTCGCAGCTCCAGTCTCCGGCCTTAATCCTGAGCTCACTCAGAAATAAAGTTACCAAACAAAGCAGTGCTTTGTCTCTAGGATGGTGCTAATAGCCTCATGAGACCTCTTTGTCTTTAATATGGACAACACATTTTCTCCCAGCTTGTATACTGTCTGTTTATCCCTTTAAGATCCTCATAGAAGAACCGTTGGGTATTACTCTTGAGCAAAACTTCCTGGTTGAAGACACTGTGCAAGTTCAGTGGTTATCAGGTAAGCAGGACCAGGAAATTACAACGTATACTATTTAGGAAGTTCCCTGCACAGGATAAGCGATGTAGATAGATAGATTGATGAATGAATGAAGAGTGGACTACACTACAGACATAGAGAGGCATAGAGTGACTGTGTGAGAGGTAAAGTAGTCTTCGTGGGTTACATTTGGGTTCTCCAGGTTCTTCCTATTTGCCATGTAATGGACTTCCATCCAGGCTGTGTCTTCTCGTTCGGATTCTTGTTTGGATTCACCAAGACCCTGACCAGAATAAGGCGTGCACTCAAGATGAATGAATGAATTTAAGGTTAGCAGTGTTGCCTGGCCTCTACAGGGTTTGGGGTTCAAACTTCAGCTACGTCCTGAGGTTGTAGAATGTGCATGCTCTTCCTGTGCATGTTGGGTTTCCTCTGGGTACTCCGGTTTCCTTCGACAGTCCATGCGGTGTAGGCTGAGTCTCTTTATCCTGTATATAGGGTCACGGGGGCCTGAAGCCTATCCCAGGAGACTTAGGGTACGAGGCGGAGTACAATATACCTGGACAGCATACCAATCCATCACACTGCACAAACACACACACACACACACACACACACACACACACACACTCATGCTCATTCATGCACTATGGGCCATTTTGGGAACACAGTTTAGCCTAATCTGTATGTCTTTGCAGGGGCGGATCTAACGGGGTGGCACGGGGTGGCAGTTGCCACCCTAAGAAAAAGCCTTGCCACCCCATTCGCCACCCCAGCACTAGTGTCCTAGTGTTCTAAAAATAAAATAGTTTTTTAATTTATCTGACCTTCCAATCCAGATATCAGGTTCAAGTCAATCACACATCAGCCTTTATTTCATTTTTATAGGACAATGTAAAAATGTGCACCCTAGTGTATACACCGAATAAGAATAGCGTTCCTTGAATCCACAAAAACCATGCAAGGATGCTCGCTTCAGTGTTGCCACCCCTCATAATTTGAATGCCACCCCCTTGAATAATTTTCTACATCCGCCCCTGTGTCTTTGGACTGTGGACGGAAACAGGAGTACCCGGAGAAAACCCACCGAGCACAGGGAAAACATGCAGACTCCATGTGGGAATCGAATCCGAACCCGGGAGGTGCGAGGCGACAGTGCTGAACACTAAGAGTAGGCAGACTGGGATTCCCAAATTGCCTGCAGTGTACAGTACTGTGATTGGCTGTATGAGTGGGCACTTGGGCCCTGTGAGGGAGTTCCCTGCACAGGATCAGGGATGTACAGTACATGGATGGATGAATAAATGAAGAGTGAATACATGAACTACAGTACAAAGTGATAGAGTGATTGAGAGACATAGACTGAGTGTGTGTGTGACAGAGAGAGAGAGAGACAAGGAAGTGTCACATCCTTTCACATCCGCTGCTCTCTCTCTCTCTCTCTCTCTCTCTAAGCCAGCACTGCTGCACCTGTTTGCGCGCGAGATTTTTTTTTTTTTTTTCCAACCCCGACGAGAACAAACTTCACAGACGTGTGGCTTTTTCTTCCCCCCCACTTCACACGTAAACACTGACGTACCTCGCGTCAGATTCATCCTAATCACCACGAGCACACGAAGTGAAAGAAACAACGGAAGACAGAGAGAGAGAGAGAGAGAGAGAGAGACCGAGTTGCTCAGACGCGGCTGCATTGAGCTCGAAGCCGTTTCTCTCTGCGTCGCTGCTTAATTAAATACAAACCTGGCTCGATTTTCTGACAGCACCTGCCGCAATATTTTCCCGCGTTTTTTTTTTTTGGGGGGGGGAGGGGGGGGATTTGTTTGTTCGGATTTGTTTGACGTGTGTCATCGCCTCTGCTGCCTGTAACGTCGTTACATGTGATGTGACTTTGCCGCGCTCTGTATAACGGTAAGTACCGTTAACTCCGCGTCGCCATTTCCGGCAAACGCGTGTGACATTTTTATTTTTTATTTTTTTCATTCGCGCTGCTTGAAGTCTGACGCGTTTTTATTCGCCGTGCAGTAACACTGTCAGGAGGTATTTAACAGTAAACTTTAATTTACCTTAAGGCTGTGGTGAAGGCGGAAATGTCACCTTGCTTATCTTTGTCAGATCTTTCTTTCTGGCGTGTTGTCAAATCGCGTGACCAGAACAATCCCAGGGGTGCTCACACTTCTTTTTTTTTTTTTTTTTGCATCCAGACACCTAACTATACTAACTATAAAATATGTAAACTAATATTCTGGACAGTTATTGAAGCCATAGTGCATTTTACACTTAAACTTTCCATCCACAGTTCCAGGGTGCATTTATTTGTTTGTTTGTTTGTATTTGTTTGTTTGTTTGTTTATTCGTTTTACCTATTCGTCCATGTAATGCACAGGTCTTATTTCAGTAGATTTTTTTTTTTTATTGTGCAGCAAATCGCTGTGTATGTTGTTTGCCATCTGTAGTGTTTCACATCTTGCCCCGTTATGTTATGCGCGGAAATGCCCCTCCCCTCCCTGCCATGCACTGGCACCACATTATCGCTATCAAGAATTCTTCATTCATTCATCTTCTATACCGCTTTATCCCGTGTACAGAGTCTCAGGTGCCCGGAGCCTATCCCATTCGACTTTGGTGACGATGCAGGGTACACCCTGGATGGGTTACCAGTCCATCAGAGGGCATATACACTCACGCATGCACGCGCGATCATTTACATTTACTATGGACAATTTGGGAATACCTATTAGCCAAACTTGCATGTCTTTGGACTGTGGGAGGAAACCGGAGTGCACAGAGGAAACCCACCGGGCACGGAGATAACATGCAAACTAGATGCACACAAATCCCAGGGAGGAATCGAACCCGATCCTGGAGGTGTTGGCCGACAGTGCTAAGCACTAAACCGCTGTCCTGCCCATCAAAAAGTATATTACAACCTAATTTTTCACATTTGTTCACATTTGTTATGATTAAATAAATGATAAATTTCTATTATAATGAACAGCCTTCGTGAATGTTAATGAAAAATTGGCATATACTGCAAAATGCATTTCTTTTGATCTGATCTTTCTAAACTCAAATAATGACTAAATAATAATGTATTTTTAAACAGTTGGTGTTTATGCTCTAGTTTTCATATACGCCATGTATATTCTTTTATTGTTTAGTTTAGAATAAAATTAAAAAACTAATTTTTTAAACAATCACAAACCGATGCAAAAAGTCACATGACGATGGCTGTCACATGACGAGACAATTATTATTAGAGTAATGTAATATTTGATAAAAATACAGATATAAATTTATGTTGTAATGTAATCTTTGATAGCAATTATGTGGGGGCCAGTCAATCCATGGCAGGGGGCCATTATTTTAGTGCATAATGTCTGTGTTCTGTCAATCCACGTTACCTAAGGGTTCACATACCTACACATGCAATGAACGTGAAGCTTGGAAATTGTTCCATTCATTTTGTCGATTATGTAAAGGGAGCATTATTTGATGGGGGATATTAATCTTTTAGAATTAGCTACTCAAATAAATTCTCCAATAAGTACTGTATATATGTTATAATAAAGTTACAAAACATGCTCCACTTTTATAGTACAGTCACTCCTTTTGCATTTACCGTTTTTCGATAGGGTAGTGACATACTATTAATTCGTATGATGTATCATCTTGCTACATGCTCAAAAAAAAATAATGGATGTGCTTTTAGGTCAACTGTTTAATGAGGTCAGGTTTCATTTGTGGTCCCTTATAGTCAAATATAGGCAGTCATACACACACCCACACAGTGCTGTGGCAGAGCTATGGGGCTATTATGGTAGCACCTATGGCGTACGACCTGTATGATTAGCTGTGACGGACAAGAGCAACAGTGTTACTGCATTGTGCTATATGACGGAAAAGTGCCAGGATTGTGACTGTCATTTTCTGGTTATCGTAGGTCTGTCCATAGGGATCCGTAGACACTTGTAAAGCTTCTTAGAGCTTGTCCCACGCACCATATTTTTTTCTTAGCTCTGCTAAATGCTTTATAGCTATTCATGTGAACATGCTGGAAAAAGGGCTGCACGGTCTGATTAAAAAAAAACACACACACACAATTTGATTATTTTAACTTATATTGCAATTATGATTTAAACTACAATATGCAGCGTGATTTGTTGTGTAGCATCAGTTGTGACGAATGCAAGCATGATTTTGTAACTGTAAAACTACAAACTTGGCTTAAAAGCAGAAACACAGCCTGATTAAGAAATAAACAAGCATTCACATCTAAGGCTGTTTTAGCTAAACTAATCCACATGTTTCTTGGACATTGGAAGGAAACTGGAGAACCCAGAGGAAACCCACATGGACACATGGAGAACATGAGAAGCTCGAACAGACAGTGTGGAAGACTGAAAGGGGAGTCTCGATGTGTGAAGCGACTCTGATTTCCACCAGTGTAGCAATTTCTTTAATTACAGACTCCATTTTGTGAACCCGCTATGTATGCGATACAAACGTATTCAGCGCGCTTGCTGGTGTACACAAAACGGTTCTACAACCTGCAAATTATGAGGAAGTTGCTTGACCCATCCAATTAACATATCAACCAGTCAAGGGAACGAAGAAAAGGTCGTAGAGGTTTTTAATAGCGAGGAAATATGTAATTACATTTTTAAACATCTTATTCAATGGGTCATTAACTGTCTTTTAGTGAGTAAGAAATCTAGAAATAACCTCAGAAATATAAACCATTCCCATGTCTGGGGCCAAAGCTTATTCACAGAATAGTGCACTAATTAGCGAGTTAAGCCATTTGATATTTTATAAAGCATGTCTGCAAACATATTGGGTATTCAGTAGACTCCTCAAATTCCACAATGTACTACAGGATGTGACATCACTGTAGGTGAGGGGATGCAGAATATTCAGTACATTTTTTAGAATGTAAGGAATGGTCACCCTTGGCAAAACATAATGTACTGTTGAGTACACAAGTAATGTCAGTGTAAGACAGAGGATGGGTGATGGCAAGGTTTTCACAACTTAGAAATGTCTTTCTTATGTTCTTATGTTAGTCTTAAGTTAGTCCTTTTGTTCTGACAAAAGGAATGAATTCGAGTCTGATGCTATTAGTGTACTTTTTCATCACAAGCGTAGGCTATTTTAGTAAACTAACTTCCGTTTTTGGATTATGCCTGCTGCTATATGTTCTTCCTTACTTTAGCCTACGAAAGATTTTTTTCCTAATCTAATGAGTGCATATTTATGAAAGAGGATTAGAACCAATTATTTAAAAAAAATATTCAAAATTCTGACTTTAAACTCATGGTTCTGACTTTTCTTCACAGAATCTTGAGGGAAAACAATCAGAATTCTGAGTTGAAAGTTAAAATTCTGACTCATGATACTGACTTTTTTTTTTTTCACAGTAAAACCGTTTAAAATCAAAATCTTGAGAAAAAGAAGTCAGAATTCTAAGTTGAAATCCAAAATTCTGACTTTAAACTCATGATTCTGATGTTTTTTTTTTCACAGAAAGAGCATTTAAAATCTAAATCTTGAGGGAAAAAGTCAGAATTCTGAGTTGAAATCCAAAATTCTGGGTTTAAAGTTAGAATTCCTAGCTTAAGAATTTAATGTTTAAAGTCAGAAGTCTGGGAAAAAAAACCCTCAGAACTCAAATATATAGGTTTTTTTTAAAATTTTTTTTACGGTGGCCTGATTCTCTTCCGTACACATGTGTGATCTGTGTGCACTGCTTGCTTTATATGAACACAAGCTTCCTCTTTTTTTTTCTTCAACATTTTACAAGCAAGCAATCCGAGAGAGAGAAAGAAAGATTGGCTGCGTCTGAATCATTGTGTTGTATATTACTGTTTTTACTGCGCTGCTGCAGCCGTGCTCAGGAAGCTCCCTCCCCTGTGAGAGGAGCTGCTATTGTGCAGGCCGCTGTATGACAGTTGGCTAGCGGCAGCTATTTTTGTCAAACGGAGAAAATAATAGTAAAGAACAAAGGTAGCAAAGCGAAGTGGAACAATGCGTCAGATCTGCGTGCTTGACTGCAGATGAAATTTTTGCATTACAGAATTGTGTGTTTGTGTGGATTTCTTTTGCTTATTGTAGGGATCATTCTGTAAATCCTACTGCATTAAAAGTTATACAGTAATTGTGGTTTAAATGTACAAGGATATTTTTGCGTAAGATGAATGAGTAATGATCTTACATCACTTGTGCTGCGTGTCACTCGTGTTTGCACACTATTACGAAAATTCAGTCAGATTGAGCATGCTGACCTCTTGCTCTTCTGTGCATGTGTTTGCAGGATGCTGAATGCTGTTATGGAGCTTCTATGAGTCTTTAGAGAAGCAGACTGACAGCGAGGACGTGCATTCCTTTTGGCCCTTGCTCCATTCGAATGCTCTTTCACAACCTGGGTTGATTCTTCATTGCCAAGACACGAGATGAGACAGAATCCCCCCGTTCGAGATTCCTCCAAATGATGAAAGCGAGCTGTCTTGTTCTAACATGCCCAAAATGACTTCCTGAGTCTGCTTAGTAGTGAGAGCCGCGCTCAGGATGAAGACGCTGATCAGGACTGTGTTGTGCAGACAAGACGTCCGCTAAGTGATTGAGTTATGACTTCTCTTTCACTGCCTGTGTGCTTACATCAATCGTTTCGATTCTTTGAAGCTATTCATCAGTCGTCCCAGACCAAAAGAGGAGGATAGTGAGGAGAGGAGATTTAAAGGAAGAGCAAAAGCCCAAAGGATACACCAGACAAGTGCACGATGCAGTCAGACGACCTCTTCATCCGCAAGTTCCGCCGACAGAGCCCGCGTCCGGCCGCGGTGTTTGAGGCCAAGCGGGCGGCGGTGGCTGAATGGCCACCCAGGAGGGACGGAGAGGGAGCAGAGGGTGAGAGCGTGACAACGCCTAGCCGGGCAGGGCTTAGTCAGCGGGCAGTAGCTCGCGGTCACATCATGCAGCGCAGCAACAGCGATGTGACTCTGGGAGATCTGGACTCCGCGGCAAAGGCAGGAGCAAAAGCAGCCAGGTCAGCAAGCGAAAAGGCGGGGCAGGTGGGACAGGGTGAGTCTAGTATAGTCCTCCACCGGGAATATGGGAGCCTCTCCTCTTTAGAAAAGCAGATTCATCCTCCAGAGCACTGTATTGAGGAGCAGACCATTCTCAGTCCCAACGCTCTTCGTTTTAAAGATCCGTTCTTGCTGCTCGGACTCCAGGAGACCCTGCCTGAGCCAGATGGCTTTTTCCGTTCCCTCGATAGCCCGAAACCAACCAAGGCCCCCAAACCTGATGCTCCGAACAAGAAATCAAAGCCATCACCCCTTCAGGTCACTTCCCTACCATGCGATCAGACATTAGGAGGTGCATGGGTGCGCAACTTTGCCCATTATGACGTTCAAAGCATCCTGTTCGATTTGTGTGAGGCGGCCACTAACAGAGACAGTGTCGGGCGCAAGAAGAACATCACCTCAGGGGCATCGGCTGCCTCACAGCTTCGGCCTCTTGCACAGGCCCCTCCTGCCTCGCCCTCTCAGACCCTGGGCAGTGGGACAGTTGGCACAACTTGCACAGAGGACCCAGAACCGTGCCTGCTGGACGAAGGAGACGGCAACGACAATGATTTGCTGCTCAGCTGCCCACACTTTAGAAATGAGATGGGAGGAGAGGAGAGGGCTGGACTGGGGATAACCCAATGTTGTAGCGGGCGATGGAGGAGTCTACAGAGCCCGAACGATGCCGTGTCCGTATTAGAAGAACCTCGAGAAAGCCATGTGCAGCAGCAGGGAAAGAGCACTTACTTCATTGAGCATGCAGACCTGGGGGCACGCTACTACCACAAGTACTTCTACATGAAAGGTGAGGAGGAAGACTGATTTATGATTGAGATGATAAGCATGCGAGAGAGTGTAACGTATCTGCACAGAAGATGTTGCCTTAGGGTGTGCACATTAGCTAGAGAATATCGAGATATCAGTACAATGTGTTTTAACTGATACCTGATTCCATACTGACATCCTCTTTGAAACTAATCCAACACTCTGTCGCATAATTGATGCTTTAGGACAGTTTGTGTTCTTTGTTGCGTCAGAATCCCACCAAAAATAACACACTCTTGAAGTATAAGTTGATCTGCAAAAAGGATAACTTCATTCCGATGTCCATATTGTTTATCATGGAATAAAGCACAACCAATGCAGTGTTTCATTACGCATATACTACAGAATTCTGCCACTGAATGACACATTCGTTTAAAGCTGTGGAATATCTGCAATACATTTTTTTTTTTTTTTATGTTTCTTTTTTCTTTTTGTTGATGTTAATAAGAAAAAAGCAATCAAGAAACCGTCGATCTAAACGACTTTTATGTAGAGGAAAACAGGCAGACTGGCACACAGTTACAACGCTGACACTGGAGGCTCCTTCTCTCCTTCGCCATATCAGTACTGTGCAAAAGTCTTAGGCACTATATTATCTTAAGTACAAATTTTATCTTATACAGTATACAGTATTTATCATGTCTGCATCGTTCTGTTCAAAACCTTTCCCTATTTCCAAACTTTACTTAAAAACTAATAAGTAAGTAACATTACAGGAGAATATTTGCAACGAATAAACAAGGTAGGCTTCTGGATTGTGGATGAAATTAGAATGGCGCAAGCGTGACAAAGTTCCCAGAAGAAATCTCTCATATTCTCCAGTAAACACTCAGTAAACCAACCAAGTGTTTTACTTCTACTGTAGTAATGAGAGAATATTTCAAGTATAGCTTGAAGAAGAAAAAAAAAAGAAAGATTTTTGGAAATAGTGAAAGTTTTTTATAATGCAGAGCGACAGGTTATATGGTTCCTACGACTTTTGCACAGTACTGCATATTTTAAGTTATTAAATAATTCATTATTGCTGTCTATAAACTTAAGATCCAATGTCTAAGTGGTTAACCTTAACCAAGCTCGCTACTATCCTACGTTTTATCCTAAGTTTGCTGTGTACATGTCATATGGTCAGATAAGGAGAGATATCTGTTTCCATATGAAAGGTGAGTTTTTTATGCAGGTTTTTATTCTGTATATGTGTGTCCTGCGGTTCAGTACTGTGTGTGTGTGTGTGTGTGTGTGTTTATGTCATATGGTTTGATAAGGAAGCAGAATATAAACGTGCGTCTTTGTGTGCATGTACCTGCCTTTATGTGGCGAATGTGTTTCCCTCTCTGTACTTCCCCTCTCAGTGTCTGTGTGTCGTCTGGCTTCACCTCGCAGACTCAAAAAAAGAGGATGCTGTGAGGGCGAAAGTAGAACAGCTTATGCTGAAGCGCGCGTTGATCCTTGCGTCAGTTTCTGCCCTGTGATGCAGCTGTGACATGTTTTATCAGTCGCGGCGTATCTACAGTAACAGACTTCCTACTCTTTTATTCTTTGTATTTCTTGCTTACTGTTTACATCAGTTCCTCACTACAGCTACCAGGGTTATTTTTACAGATCCTCTTTTTCAATCCCGTACTATAAACAAATGTGGAACAGTTGTAAACTGCTGTTTAGACCGTACATTCATGCATTTACACACTATAGAACTTCTAGATGTTCGTGCACTATATGCCCAGTGGAATGGCAGTACAGTATACGGTCCATCAACATTTTGCATAATTTGAAATGGCAAGATGCTCGGAAAGCACATACTGTACAATCATGTTGAAAAAAAACGTTATATGGTCTGGTTCGTCTGAGGAACAAAACTTATCATTAAAAGAAGGGGTACTAATTTTTGAACATGACTGTATAATAATGTGCATAGCGGAGACAACTTGAAACCGGAGGTTTGCAATGCTTCTGCGGTTTGATGACTTATGACATGCATCAGATAGATACACTGACAATAAAACAGAAAGAATACACAAAGGTCAGTCATATAGCAGTTTAATTATAACTCGATGTACTTCTTTCACTCACATCGAAGCATCATTCATTTTGTACACAGCTCTGGTGTAAAAATGTGAGTAAAAAGGTTCCTTGGTCTAGACCTGACTCAAGATCATACAGCGGGCAAGCACTATGTGTGATCGCGTCACGGTCTTCATTTTTCACAATGGATTAAGGTCCAATCCGAATCAGACTTTTTCATTCCAAATTGTTATTTTTATGTTCCATCGCAAACACTAGAGCCTTTTTTTTCCTGATTAGTCTCACTAACAAGTGGTTTTCCTATGGCCTAACAGCTGTTTAATTGACGTCACACTGTGCATTTGGAAACGTTCTTAATTGTGCTATTCAGCATAGCTGTGAAATCTAGTGATTTTTTTATTTTTATTTTTTTATGATGCAGTTTCACCAAGTGTTGGAATGATCTCCGATCATTCATAATTTTTTTTTTTGTAATTCAACGCTGTCCATCCAGGTTTTAATAGTACGCGTTGGACAACTCTTAACACAATTCCAGTAAATGTTAAAAATGGGGACTTTTTTCGGTCGAGCAGAGTAGATACGCTGTAGACGATTTAGCTGGGGGTGTTAAAGGGGGGAGTGTGGGTGTTAATTCAGTGCTGGGGATTTTGCTTTGTAGATTGTGATTTTTGTCTTGGTGTTGTTTTGAGACAGGATGTTACGTGGTCAGTGTTACCTCACAGCTTTTTTTTTTTTTTGGGTGAAGGCATTCTGCTGACTGCGATGATTCCGTGTCTAACCTTAACTCGCAAAATGCTTTCATGTCTCCGGCTCTCTGGTGGCTTAGTGGTTAGCACTGCCGCCTCGCAACACAAGGGTCGAGGGTTTGAGTCCCGAGGTCTGTGTGCATGATGTTCTTCGCATGCTTGGTGGGTAATTGGTGTTCCCAACTGGCCTGTAGTGTATGAATGAGTGTGTATGTGTGCCCTGTGATTGATTGGCACTCTGCCTGCTGCTTCTTGGGTAGGCTCCCCAACAACCCTGTTTTCATAAAGTGATCTTTACTCTGCAAACGTACCTGGGAAAAAAAGACAAAAAAAGTAACGCAGCATTTTTTTTTTTTTTAACGCAGCATTTTTGTGCTCCGCAGATCATCAGAATTTCTTCGGCATGGACGAGCGACTGGGGCCGGTGGCAATCAGTTTCCGCCGCGAGGAGAAAGAAGGCTCCAGTGGCGCTCAGTATACCTACAGGATCATATTCAGGACCACAGAGGTGACAAAGTTAATACTAGACACACAGACGCAGTCACATTCATAATCATGCATATCGTATTCCTTTGAGCTCAGTCTTCTCTCTTTGGTGAAGTAAATACAACTGCTACTGTTCTTTCCTGTTTATTTGTGTTTCCTTCCCGCTCGTTCACCCGGTCATGTTTTCATCTTCTCCCTTCTTTAATCTGCCAAACCGCTCACCTAACCGTCTGTAGCGCCCATCTCCGTCTGCATCTCTCTCTCTCTCTCTCTCTCTCTCTCAACTGCTGTATTTCCCTCTTTTTTTTTTATTATTAACTGTCGTCCTTTTATCGTCTTCTCTTTTATCGCCCTTGACTCCTCTTATCCCGAAGTCTCCTGTCTGTCTCTTTGCTCTACATTAGTATTATATCTTTACTTCTCTCTCACGGTCTCTCCTAATATCACTCACAGTGCTATCATGTCTCGTACACGTCTCTCCTCTACGCTACTTCTTTCATCTTATCTCTCTCTACCCTTCTATTAAGCAGTCAGACACATAAAGGCAGGAACCTCCCCACTGCGTACACACACACACACACACACACACACACACACATACCTTTAAAGTCTTCTGCTTTTGTCTATAGAACAGATTGACACACTCATTCATATAAATCCTCGTCACATAATCCACATATTTTCGCACTCATACTTGTGCAAACCTGCCACCTGTATGTTTTTTTTTTTTTTTTCTGTAGGTCGTAAATCTTTGCGAGAAATGATGCCTTCTCAGATTTAGATATGTAGAGTATGTTCAAGTCGTTGAGCTTAGTTAAACATTAAAATGATTAAGTATTAAGCCGTATTTTTTTCTTCCCATATTTAGCTCAAGACGCTCCGCGGCTCCATCCTGGAAGAGTCCGTACCATCTGCAGCGCGACACACGACCCCGCGAGGGCTCTCTCCGAAGAGACTCCTCGAGTTCATTCTCCCCGATCTCAACTTGCACTGTCTGAGGCTCGCCTCGACGTCCCCCAAAGTCCGCGATACACTGCTCAAGCTGGATGAGCAAGGGGTGAGCGTGCTACAGTCATCGCGGTCCGGGTTTTTACCAGAGCTGCCGCGTTCGGATGCTTTTCGGAAAGCTGAAAGCGATTTTTAACATTGTCCGTCTGGATCGTCTCCGAAAATAGCTGCGTAGTAAACTATTTCTATCCGTCCTAACATCTTTGACTCTGCTCAGTGTCTACAGCACCTCTACGAAGTGATCATTTACGTTAAGGCGTGCGTGCTTTATTGAGCTTCATAAGTGCTTCTAGATTTCTTGTAATCTGGCTAGCGTGCCTAAGTTAATGTTTTTATTCGAAATATCTGGGGACGCATTAGCTTTGATTACCTCGTAAAAGGAAGAGTATGTTTTCCAGCCCGAGTATGAGTAAGTAGAGGTTTGTGATATGATTACTGTACGATATGTTATACGATATGGTGTGTGATACCGTATATACACAGACGTACGGTACACAGACGTGTAGCTACAGAACAGGACAGAACCTTAATTAATTCCGCACCAGAGACGTCAGAAAAGCCTGGATGAACACCATGAAGCAAACCCAAACTTGCTCGGGCGCGTCTGCTCAAATGAACGTGTCATAGATGGCTTATCTGTAAGGAAGCAAAAGAAGAAAGAGGAAACAAGACATGGAACAGAGGAAGCTAGACAGTGGGAAGTAGTACACCAGCTTGTGCGGTGGGATAGACTTCAAACCCTGCACTGCATAATCAACTTGGAAAATGAATGAACAAATGAATGAATGTTGGGTTGCGTCATAGCTACCCATCATAGATTATTACATATATATAAAATTTCCTATTAAGGCACACTCTGTGATGTTTTCGTCCTTACTTAATGGTCAGGTGATTTCCCAGGCACTGTATTCAAAATTAAAGCCGCCTAACTTGTAACAGCGTAGGAGGTGGATTTTAAAATGAATCAAAAACAATAAAAGGGCAGGATTCCAAATGGCTCCCTGCTTTGTATTATTACACATCCTTAGGGGTAAACATATTTGCGGCCTAATGTTATCGTTATTGCTATTAATATTTAACACGGAGAGACACTAATCCACGTTCGTGTGTGTGTGTGTTGATGTGTCTAGCTGAATTTCCAGCGTAAGGTAGGTGTGATGTACTGCCGGGCGGGACAGAGTACTGAAGAAGACATGTACAACAACGAGAGCGCCGGACCGGCGTTCGACGAGTTCCTGGACCTGCTGGGAGAGAGAGTGAGACTGAAGGGCTGGGAGAAATACCGAGCACAGCTCGACACCAAGAGTGAGAATAACACCTATACGTCATGTTGTACTGTTTGACATAAGGTGCAGACGTACTGCCTGTTTAAGCATCAGTGGTCAACAGTATTTTGTTTCATTTTTTTAGCCTAACTAGATTTTATTACGATTATTTATTTTTTATAAAAGATTTATTTACGTTCTGTTTTCACAGCGGATTCCACCGGGACACACTCTCTATACACACGTTATCAAGATTATGAGATCATGTTCCATGTTTCCACCATGCTTCCATACACAGCCAACAACACGCAGCAGGTAAACACAACATACACTCACTCACTCATCATCTGTACCGCTTAATCCTGTATTCAGGGTCACAGGGGGCCTGGAGCCTATCCCAGGAGACTTAGGGCACAAGGCGGGGTACACCCTGGACTGGGTGCCAATCCATCGCAGGTCAGACACGCTTATTCACACACTACGGTCAATTTGGGAACGCCAATTAACCTAAACTACATGTCTTTGGACTGTGGGAGGAAAACAGAGTACCCGGAAGAAAGCCACCAAGCACGAGGAGAACATGCCAACTCCATGCGAATCAAACCTGGCCGGAAACCGAACCCGGACCCTGGAGGTGCAAGGCGAAAGCGCTAACCACTACCCCACCGTGCCGCCTACATAATATACAGTACTTATATTAATTATATAAATTGGCAATAAGTACAACAGACATATAATGACAGCGTAAAGAAATGAATTACAATAAATAGCAACGTTTCCAGTGCTGTATGTGTCTACCATCAAACTGTACAACTCAGTTAAATCAGAGCCAAATTTTTAGACGGGATTGTTCTCTTCATGTCAGGTTACACAATAAAGATCCTCTTAGTCAGACTTGTGATTAGAAAAGTTAACTAAGTTGTGTTTGCGTCATCAATTAGTGAGATCCAGCCAGCCAGAGTCTCATAAACAGAATTACAGAATCACGCAGAGCGATAACAGCAGTTATTTTTTAGAGAATTTGCATATAAAAGGGCAATGAAGAAGCAAAAAAAAAAACAAAAAACAAACAGTGCTTCTGGGTAGGCGGGATTGCATTGCGTTCTCCCCTCTCCTCCCCTTCTCCCCCACAGAGACATTGGCTAATCATGAGTGTGTTTGAGCTTCTGTATAAAGGAAAGTACTGTATAGCGCTTTTCAGTGAGAGTGCTTTAGTGCTTTATGTTGAGTGCTGAACAAGCTACATAACCTCGATCCCAGGTAGAATACTACTCAAGTAAAAGTAGACGTCCTGCATTTAAATTGGCACTTTAGTAAAAGTAAAAAGGTGGCCTCTGAGTGCCGGCGCAGTGGTAAAGCGCTCGCCCTATCATCCGGAGGTCGCTGTAACCTCTCGCAGCCGGAGGTCTAGAGAGAGCTGATTGGCCGAGCTCTCTCAGAGGGGAGGGATGAGAGGTACTTAGTGCTCCCGCATTAATCACGGCTCTACAACCAATCAGGGGCGTCTGTGAGCTCACGCAAGTGGAGGAGTGGATAGCGCTGTCCTCCGAGTGTGTTATGCCACACACCAACGGTGCGTGAGCGAGCAGTTCGGAAAAGACGCAGTGGGCTGGGGTCACGAGGTTCGGAGGAAACGCGTGAGAGTCTTTGGTCCTCCCGACTGAGTGGTAGTAGTAGTAGTAGCCTTAATGTGGCGGGGAGGAATTGGACACGACTAAATTAGGGAGAAAATATGGGGGGAAAAAAGTACAAAGGTGGCTTAGTGGTTAGCAATTCCTGCCTCGGGTTCTGTGCGATGGAGTTTGCATGTTCTCCCAGAGCCTCACACAGCCTAAAGACATGCAAATTAGGACAAATTAGGACAATGTGGTAAGACTGGAGGTCTTACCACATTCGTAAAAAATGGAAATAAACACGGTACAGTCAACACCATTGGCCTCCACGGTCCCTAGTTGGACGACAGAAGTTTCTAGATGGATACAAAAGTACTCACAATTAAATTTAAGAGTAAAAGTAAATGTCCCGATGCTTCCAAACTGTGACCCTCTTGTTTTTGTTGCTGCCTGAAACCAGCCACACTTGCGATTTCAAACACCTGCTACATTACATTATCGCGCGTTTCACAGAGGGAAGACAAATCAAGCATTATATATTATAGTCAAGAGGTGGCAATATTGCTGCTTAAAATATGCAACAAATATAGTGACGCAGAAAGTACAGTATGTTGTTGGATGTAGTAGAGTAAAAGTAAAACGTATCCACTAATAAATCTACGGACGTGAAGTGCATATATGTGTACTTAAGTACAGTAACAAAGTAAGTGTATTTTATTATCTCCCACCTCTGTATGTGTTGCAGGTTCGTAACATCGTTCCCCTTCCCCGGTTGGTATGTGTTGTATGATGGGTGGTTAGGAATTGAAAGGGGAACAAACTTGGGTAGAAAAATGGAAGGGAAAATGCAGCCGTTTAAAGTTATTATAAAGTTATAGCAGCACAATGGACCTTTTTATTATATCAAATATTTCTGAGGTAGTTGATTTAATACAGTGTATAGTTTGACAGATTTGTCTTATGCATTCAAAGGTCAATTTCTGTTCTACTGTATGTTAACTGGCATCTGTTTTTTTGTTGTTGCAGTTACTAAGGAAGAGACATATAGGAAACGATATCGTGACGATAGTCTTCCAGGAGCCAGGGGCAATGCCGTTCACCCCCAAAACCATCCGGTCTCACTTCCAGCATGTGTTCATAATCGTCCAAGTGCACGAGCCCTGCACGGAAAACACCTACTATCGGTGAGGACGATCAGATAGCGACGTCCAACTACAAGCCGTGGAGAGCAGAAATCAATGCGATGCATTCACAGCAGACTGCAGTGTCACACGTATCCAACCAGGACGCCGAGCCTCCTAAACATACAGCACAGAGTCAATGCATGAGCAATAATTGCTCCGCTAGTCGAACGGAATTTGTTTATATGTCTAAGGCTAATTAGTACAAGATGCACAAATTAGGGCAAGTGAAACGACCCGAAGCAGATGGTCTTATCTTCAGGTGTACAGTCAGCTCTAGTATTATAGAGATAAAGGTTATGAGAAATGTCCATGTGGGTTAGTTAATCTCACAGTGACCATATTTGAGAAGTCTGATCTGACTGAAGCAACGCCGATGTAATGTAATGCGTAGCTCTTATTAGTGTGACTTTAATTATAAAGAGAGTGGGTGAGAATGAATGAGTCTGGTTTACTATCGATCATTTTGTCTGTTATACTAGTAGAGTAGCGTATTTATATTAATATAAAATGACATCATAAGTATTGCGCGTCCAAAACCGGGTTCATTTTGGACCACAGCAGGGCTACTGATAAGTCGGAATGCTATCCAAAGTGCATCAAAATGGAGTTAATATCTTTGCTGACAGATGTTGTTGTCACACTCCTTGTTATGTCAGTGGACATTAGCGCGGGCCCAATCATCTCCGACAACAAACCAGCATCTGGCCAAATACAGGAAAAAAGTGGGACGATGCCGAAGCCGATTAGAAAGGCCTGGTGTTATTAAACTAGAGTCCTCAGATTATTCTTTGCTAGTGAAGACTACCAAAAGGGTTGAAAAATTAAAGAGTCAGCCGGTGACCCACTGTTGAATTTTTTTTACCAAGTCAAGCTGTTTATTCATTTGTTTGTTTGTTTGTTTTTTTTTAGAGTTGCTGTTACCCGCTCCAAGGACATCCCTCTTTTTGGGCCGCTTTTCCCAAAAGGTGCTCGCTTCCCGCGCTCGCAAGCTTTCCGCGACTTCCTGCTAGCCAAGGCCATAAACGCCGAAAATGCGGCGGAAAAATCCGAAAAGTTCCGATCGATGGCCACGCGTACTCGCCAGGAATACTTAAAGGACCTAGCGGAGAATTACGTCACCACGACACCCATAGACTCATCCACCAAGTTTCCCCTGCTTTCCCTGGGAGGCAAGCGCAAAGACAAGCTCAAGGGTGCTAAAGGAGCAGAGCTTCACAGCGCCGGCGCTCTGGTATGGGCCGTGTGCGCCAGCCAGGACGACGACGGGCACAGACTGGCCTGCCTGCTGGGCGTCTCGGCCGAATCCGTGGTGCTCATCGAGCGCTGCAGCAAGCGGGTCATCTTTAACTGCTCGTGCCGCGACGTGATCGGCTGGAAAGCGGTGACTGAGACGGGCATCAGGGGCGGGCCTTGTCTGGATATTTTCTACGAGAGGGGTGAGGCCATCTCAATTACAGTGCCAGAGAGCCAGATGGAGGATATTAAAGAGGTGGTGCAGAGGCTTGAGGTGAGGATTGATACTCATTAATCATCTCCGGTGCCGGGCTGATGACTTTTCTTTTTTCTTTTTCAGGCCAGTGCACACCTTTTCAGGCAACATTTGTTTTCCATTTGGGCGCGAAGACTCGATCCGACGATAATGTAAAGCTGCGCCAAATCGGAGAACAGCGAAAAGATTTATTTATTTCATATGGACTCGAGAAATATTTCTGACGTCAGTGACAAATGAAATGCGACAAATGAAAATTAATTAGGTGCCGAAATGACAGTCCAAATGATTAAATGAGGGATATTTCCCACTTAGTCATATGCTGTGGGTTTTCCAGTTTCTGTTCTCAGAACCTTTAGTTCCTGTCTGCTTTAACATGCACTTCATTTTCAGCAAGAAAAGAGAAGCAAAACAACTGCCATTTTACATAGTAATAATAATAATATTAATAATAATAATAATGATAATGATGATTGATGATTTTTCTTCTTCTGCTATTATTATTACAAGTGGTAGTAGTACTGGCAAGAACGACCCCATTACTACAATGATTGCTTTTATGATCATATAGGTGCAGAAACACTTAATGTGAGCTGAAACGATGTGGAAGCTTAAAACTTTCCTGCTTACCTAAGAAAATTGCTTGCTATTTCATCGTCTGTACCACTTTATCCTGGGTTCAGGGTCACGGGTGTGGGGGGGCGGGGGGGTTGGGGGTGGATGGGGCTGGAGCCTATCCCATGAGACTTAGGGCATGAGACGGGGTACACCCTGGACAGAGTGCCAGTTTATCGCAGGGCACACACACATTTACCTACGCAATTTGGGAACTCAGATTAGCCCTAATCTGCTTGTCTTTGGACTGTGGGGGGGGAAACCCGAGTACCTGGAGGAACAAACTCCACCAAACAAACTCCATACGCACAGAGGCGGGAAGCGAACCCGAGCACTGGAGATGCAAGGCATCAACGCTAACCACTAAGCCACCTTGACACCGCTTGCTATTTCTTTTCTAAGGAATTTGTAGGGAATTTGTTTTCCCATAGACGTAATGTTGTGGTAATTAAATGAAAAAATTTTTTAACCCATCAAACCCATCCTATTAAAATGTTTTGGAAGCAAAGCTGTAAGCTAAGCTATAACCTTTACCGTTTCTGAGATATGAAAGTAAACATCAGCCTCACATCTGTCTCAGGTGAAACGCATCACTAGCCCAAGGCCTTAAAGAGTAGAAGTTGTTTGGGTTTGAAAATCCATTTCCATTGATTAGTTGCACCGACACACACCTTTGTAACCACACAAAAGCTGTACTACAATACCTCAATACCTAAGACATCATTTCAGATGTCTAAATATCGACCACACATGGGAGCATAACCGCTACTGAACTTGAGAATTTCAAGAAAAATATTTTTTTGGATGATGCTGGGCAGCGGTGCCTCAGGTGGTCGAGGTTCTGTGTTGCAGATTGGAGGTATGTGGGTTCGAGCCCTGTTGCCACAAAGTTGCCACCGTTCGGTCCTTGGGGAAGTCCCTTTATCTTACACAGCATACAGTACAACCCCGTCGGCTGGCGTCATGTGAACTGGAGGAAACTTCCCACTGAGTGATAGTAGTACCCTTAATGTGGCGCCCTCTAGTGACGCGGAGGAATTGGACGCGACCATAAATGAATTTTTTATTTATTTATTTTTAAATGCTGTCAGATCTTGCTGATCAAATGATCTGATGTTGAGGTCACTAGGATCAAAGGTGCAAAGCCCCAAAAAAAAAGATGGTGTCGTGTTACATCACTGGGGTCTAGATTAACTCTTGTGAAAAATGTTGCATTTCGTACGTTGAGTTTAAACTAATACAAATTTTTCTCTTGAGTTTTTTTCTTTTACTTTAGTTTGTTAGTTTTGTAAATGTCATTCCAAATTTGAAGCTTATGGTTGTCTTGTAACATTAAAATAATGAATACAATTTTTTTGTCGCGCAAAATCTGAGCTTCATATGAGGAGGACTCGAATAGACATTGAGTATTTTATTTGAAAGTATCCTTCAACCCAGTGTCTTTTGTTTTTGCAGGTTCAACATGTTTTTATTGCACGCAGAAATGAAATTTAATTTTCTCTGTAGCAGTTCACTGATTTTATAAATGCAACAAACTACAGTTCTTTTATACATAGCATAAAGGTCAAAAAACAATATATATCCAGTGCTTTCTTGATTATAGATGTCAGAAGGGTTTTGTTGCTCCCGGTGTTTTTCTTTGAGGTTGGTCTAATAAGAGAAGGAATCTTCAGTAATTTAGCGTCCTGAGATTATTCTGATTATGTGTTGTAGCTGGTGACGCGAGGCTGCGAGGCGCGCGAAGTCACCCCTCTGAGAGACGCCACGGGCCAGCCGGGCTTCCTGATGAGCGCCGAGGGCTTCGTGACTGAGCTGCAGCGCTTCGGTTACGCCGAAAGCGGCGGACTACAGCTGAGCGCCCGCGTGGTGAGACTCTGCGGCCATACGCTCGTCCATCTCAGCCAGGACGAGAGAACGCGGCTGCTGCGTACCGCACCCAAAATTCACATCACCGTCATCCCACCCGACGAGAACGGCAAACCCCGCAGGTGAGCGAGAGAGAGAGAGAGAGAGAGAGACGAAGGAGTCGAAAGGAAACGGAATGATAAATAAATCTTGATGTAAGAAAAGAAGAAAAAGGTTTTAAAAAATGATGAAAGAAGACAGAAGAACATTTAAGCGCATGATAAAGGTTAAACATTCTGTGTTATGATTTCTGAATGAGTGCATGACAAACCGCGAAAGAGAGAGCGAGAAATCTAGAGATACACGGAAGCATAAAAGAGTTGGAAAGAATCAAATATTGATGATTCTGTATCAGAGGTTTTAAGCGAGCGGGTGCGGAGAGCGTCTGGAGCTTAAATGAGGGATGAGGTAACGCAAGAAAACAACATGGTGTAAGAGAGATGAGAAAACAGAAAGGATGTGATAAAATGATAGAGGCGTGATGGATATCACTGCCAAGGTGAAAAAGTACATTTCGCGGGAGACAGAAATGACAGATGAGAGGAGGGGGGGACCCCGAGGTAAGAAATGAAGAGTCAAGAGTGGAGGATGGAGTGTGTGTTTGTGTGGAAGATGAAATGAATGATGGAGTATCAGATTTGGGAATAGGTGAAGACCTGCGAGACTGACAGAAGAGTAGAGAACCAGCGGAAGGGATGTGCGTCTCGCGCCGGACGAGCGGGTCGGAAACGATAACAGATGAGGACGAGAGAAATGGTATGGTACGGTCCTCCAGAAATCAGGTTTTGGAGGATGAGCACGAGTCATGGGAGCGAAGTAAGAAGCAGAGACAATGGAGAGGAGAGAGGAAAGGACAGATAGAGGGCGAGGACAAAAGGGAACAGATGGAGAAAGACGGGATGACGGACAGCTAAGGGGTCAGATCTCATTTTGTTGGTAATGATGTGTTCGAATTGCCGTTCCACCAGCTGCAGAACCAACAATTAATTCTACTAATGATGCCTACCAGAGTTCACAACACACACACACACACACACACACACACACACATACACACGTTTGCACAAAAAGAAGAGAGGCAGAGAGAGCGAGACTGCAGAGAAATTCTCCGGTTTTCCAGACAGACAGACAGACAGACAGACAGACCTAATGTATCCCTTGTGGTGCCGAGTTTGGAAATTACGAAGCCTGACAAAATGGTGACAGCGAGGATAAAAATAGCTACACACTTCCAGCAGCGAAAGGAGCCGCTTAATATATCACCGAAAAACTGACTCATTACGGTAGGGAGATGCAGAAACAGTACATCAGGCACGCTTCCCAAAAAAATCTGCCGCTCTTTGGATGCCAGGACAGTAAATGTCACTTACAGCGTGCTCCATTCAAACAGTGTATTAGTGTATGAGTTGAGCTTTTAATAGTACAGTATGTGCCAAAATATTCTCCGTGTTTATTTATTTGGTATCATTTGAGCCGACATTCTTGTAGAGATTCCCTTAATACCTTAAATTTGTGTTGAGGATTTGATTGAAGCGCATCCGGATCGCAGGCACTTAGACATGAGGATCTGCTGTTAAAGGAAAACAATCAGTGACATGGTGGTGGTGTGATACCAAGTGACGTACAGTAAAGAGACCCGGCTAGTGGGACGACTCAAGATGTTTAACCTTTATCATGCTCTTAAATGTTACAATTCCTCCTCGTCACTAGGGGGCGCCCACATTACGGCTACTACTACCACTCAGTCGGGAGGGCCGAAGACTATCACATGTTTCCTCCAACCGCATATTTTCGAACTGTTTTTACGCACCGTTGGGGGCGGAGTAACGCATTCGGAGGACAGCGCTATCCACTCCTTCCGCTTGCGCGAGCTCACAGACGCCCCTGATTGGCTGTAGAGTCGTGATTAATGCGGGAGCACCAAGTACCTCTCATCCCTCCCCTCTGAGAGAGCTCGGCTGCGAGAGGTTACAGCATCACCCAGCATTTTCTCTATTATTATTATTTATTTAATGTTTATTGATTGTAAAATCGTCATTATGCCATCTTACAAGGTTCTCCTTTTTTCTCTTGACGTTTATGGCGACATGGTGGTACCATCAGGGTCCGGGTTCGATACCGACCTCTGGTTTTCTCCCACAGTCCAAATACATACAGATTAGGTGCTCTCAGATCTCCCGTAGTGTGTGTGTGTGTGGGTGTGTGTGCCCTGCAATGGATTGGCCCCCGTCCAGGGTGTAACCCGCCTCGTCTCCTGGGATAGGCTCCAGGCCCCCCCCACGATTCTGTACAGGATAAAGCCGTATAGAAGATGAGTGAAGTTGATGAAAATAGAGAAAGTGCAAAGCCCCCTTATTTCTTCATATAATCCCCTGCTACACTAATGCACTAATCCCAGCGTTTCACTAGTGCTCCGACACCATCAAGGTAGAAAGTTTTCTCGGTCTGATCACGTCTGAAACGCTGGCCTCCCAGGAACTCCCTGAATGGTCCAAGTGAATGATTGTGTGTAGTCGTTGGTGAAGAGTTCTCCATCGTTTTTTCCACGGTCAGACGATCCACCTTAAGGGAACGACTGCACTGGGCTGCGAGCCACCTCGGCCTCGGATCATCGTACGGCGTCCGCACCATTCAAAACATTTAATGCGGCTGTGAGTCTCATCATCGTACTGTGCTTAAAGTCTTCTGTAAATGTCAATCGCTGTTACACCCTCATGCATGAGAAATCTTGTCACAAGTCCTGGTTTGACTTGAACGCCCCTCATATTAGTTATCCAACTGTTTGATTGAACAAGCTGTTAGTCAGATTTGCTGTTGCTGGAATTGTTAATTGCTAGGAAACTGTTACTGCGCTAATTATGGACTATCAGTCCGATCGCGCTTGCATGGCTCTATCCAGTCAAGGCTTCTTTGGAAACCTTTCAACAGAGGAAAAAATATATATATATATATATGTTTTTGAGTCTATCACTATTATTTTCCTTTCCTGTAGAACTGTGGTATAAAATCAATATCGCACGAGCAGTCATGCTGTTGTGTTAAATATCAGCACAGCTGTGATTCAGCAGCTGTTATTCAAGAGCAGTGTTAATATTCCATGCAGCAGCACGCTTGCTTGTGTAACGTTGCTCAAAACCATGAGATGTTCAAACTCCAGAAAATAAATCAACACATTCAGACCAATCCGAATCAAGAATTCCTCACCAGTGTTGTATGTTAATGATTATAAATTAAAGATGTGACGTTTAGTACTAGGGTTACCGTGGCAAGAACATTTGGGACTCGTGGGAAGGAATAAGAAAGGAGCTGACGTGATCCTGCGTATGTGTACGCTCTGTGCTTTTACATTACATACTGCACCTGTGCATGTATGCAATGTATACAAACTTTAAACTTCATTAATCAGATTATTAATCAGATTGTCCGCTCATCCGGACGGACTAAAATTTGACTTTGTCCTGCCGTTTCCCGTTCATGCACAGGAGCTTCTCCGAGCTCTATCAGAAGTCCATCCAAGACGCAGAAAGCAAGTCCGGCGAGGGCCACTCGGGCGAGGCCTGGGTCCTGGACGAGCGAGACGAAGAGGAGGACGAGGATGCGGAGGAGGCGAGAGAGGAGGAGCGGGAGCAGGGCGAAGGGGAGGAGTCAGACAGCGTGTCTCAATCAGATATGAGGCAGAAAGAGGAGGGTGGAACTCCAAGCATGAGTAGTCTGCTGGCTCCGCCCAGCCTGCCTCTTCTCAGAGCGACATCGCTGCAAGACAATCCCCCATCCCAGGCGATGGAAATCACTCCCTCCTCTCTCACGCGCAGCTACTCTCTCGAGAGAACCTTGCCCTATCAAGACATCTGTGATGGGTATATATATATACACACACACACACACACACAAACATTCTCATGACTGCATATCCATTTTTTTGCAAAAACGTTTCATTTAAACAATGTGATTATTAGCGCAAGTACAGTGGAACCTTGGATTACGAGCATAATTTTGTTCCGTGAAAAGGTGAGAGAGTGACGCTCGGTGTCAAAATAAGAGTCGCATGCGTGATACATGATACTCGGCGCACGTAAACTAATACTTGCTCGGTTTCCGATTAAAAATTTATTAAAAATCTTTGCTCGGTTTGCGGAAGACTCGTAAACGACGTTACTCGCAAACCGAGGTTTCACTGTAATTGTTAAACCCCTCCCATGTTAAACATCTGTATATCCGGTTCTTTAATAATCTCCCCACAGATCTTCTGTTAGTGACTCCTGGTCTGTAATATTGCGTAATATTTTTTATGTAAACCAGCTCCCTCAGACCATCATCATTGCCAAGAATCGACTCACAAGTGTGAGAATCACAGTGGCTGCGGTACAACAGCAGTAGCGCAGTGACCTGCTACAGTATGAAGGCTTCCAGAAACAATACAAAGCATAAGGGAAGCGTTCCCGTCCTACGCAGGATGCGAGCGCTCCGCTCTGACGCCCAGCAGATTGCATGTTCATATAGCACGCTTTTATAGAGAAGTGCTCCAGTTTGACCTCTTGATGCTCATTTTAGCACCAAAAAAAAAAAACAAGCAAGGGAAGTGGTCTTGTTGAATCATCGAGTTGTTTTCAGTATAAGTTGTGTTATGTGTCATTGTAGTGTTACGCAACTCCTCTGCTCAGCCCTTCTGTTCTCGTACCGTTTGATATTCAAAAGCGACGCGTCATCAAAAGCTACTACGAAAAAGATATAAACGATTCTGCACTTTCATTCTGCATTCCGTTTACAGCTTCTTAAGAGCATCCAGTTAACCTCAATCATTAAGCGAGAGGAAACCCTTCAGGCTTGAAATGTCGCTCAAGCGTTCAGGTCCGATCGATGTTTATAGCAGTACTGTAATGATCTCCCCGCCTGTGTTTCAGCCACGTGTACGATAACGTCGGGATGAAGTTGAACAGGCATATCTACGAGAACCCCGATGAGCTGAGGGACGTCACCCCTGACCTCATACTCGCTGTCAAACCCAAAGTTCCCCTACAGGAAGAAGGACAGGTCGGTATGAGCTCGCAAAAATATGTGCTATTTAGGCGAACAGGAAATGAAATTTTGGACATTGTTTCTAATGATTAATCATCTTTATCAGAAAGATTGGCCTTAATTTTTTTTTCTTAAGTGTAGAATATTAAATGGTGAGTAAAGCTGGTGTTTTCTGATTACAGTTGTGAGACTGGCAGCCTTACAGTATATACATGCGCCATATTATCAGTAGTAGATTTCAGACGTAAAAAAAATCCATAATGTCGACTCCCGGGTTTGGCATGAAAAATAGAAAGGAGCGAGTGTGACGAAGTTAGCAAAAGAACTCATATTCTCCAGCATGCTCAGTAAAACCTAACAGCTGTTTTACTTAGAATACTGCACACATCTGTATCGAATATTACCGTTTATGTTCCACACCAAATATTGACCGTTTATTGTTTATGTTAGTACTTAGTGCTTTATATAGAAGTTTCTTTTAATATAGAAATGTTTTCAAAAGCATCGTTGCATATGGCTTTAGTTTGGATGTTCTCAAGACTTTTGCACAGTACTGTAGATAAAACAGCTGTTAGGTCTTACGGAGCATGTTCTCAGTACTTCTGGTAACTTCGTCACACTCGCTCCTTTCTATTTTTATGCAAAACTCAGGAATCTACTGTACATTATTGATTTTTTTTTTTCCCATCTGAAAACTGGTCTGTCATGTAATATGTCGCTTACTTTAAAGGCATGCAAATATTCTTCTGTAATGTTATTTATTCATTAATTTTAGTGCATCTTTGTAGGGAATGGTCTTGTACATACTGGTATAATGCAGACATAATAAACTTTGTTTATAAAATTTGTACTACAGATAATATGGCACCTAGGACTTTTGCACAATGGCCCAGATGTATTGGTAGGGTGGACAGATGTGCAGTACACAAAAAAAAATGTATGTTATGTACAAAACTTTAATCACTACACAGGGGGGAAAACACACAAAGTACACATGCTTGCTTTTGTATTTCTGGGAGGATCTGACAAAAGTGTGTAGTCAGCACAAAACATGACGGAGAAACAAGAAGTAAGATTGATTGCGTATTATGTGCTATGTAGTAAACATTGAGTAAGCAGGTGTAAATCATCATATTATTTGGTTCCACAGAGGATTTATGGTACAAGTTTTTTTCCCCACCAACTCGCGGAATTCTCAGCTTGTTATTAAAAAAACAATCATAATTATTTTAAAAGTTTCACACGCTAATATTTGACTTGAATACGGTGAGCGATGTGGTGAACTCGTGTGCGAAAATGATATGCTACAGTACCTCATGCTCCCAGAATCACATTCTTCTGGATTATGTCTGTTCCATCAGGGAAGAAAAAGTACATAGATTGTATAACCTGATCATTCAGGTCATCAGCTGACTTCATTTTATTGCCACATAACGTTGCTGAGACCGGACCTGAGCAACTGAAGTACTGTGACCCCAGATCATAACATGTCTGCAGAGGCTTGTACAGTAGCCACTATGCATGATGGGTACTTTGCCTCATGCACTTCCCTTCTGACCTTGACACGCCCATCACTTTGAGATAGGATGAATCTAGGCCGCATGACTTTTTGCCATCGCTCTAAAATCCAATGTTTATGCATGCTAGCAAAATTAAGCCTTTTTCCGGTTTTCTTACAGTCATCGGCTATTTTGGGAAAATCCTCATCGCATTTTGTTCGTGGAAATTCCCTTACTTTCACTATTAAATATAGCGTAGCTGTGATTTCTGCTGTCCATCTATTTTACGATGCAACTTCACAAACAACTTCACTATTGTTTTCCAACTACAGTAGTAGTTAGTTCAGTACTATCCTTGCAGATTTCAAAAATGTCTTGGAGAGTTCCTAACCTCTTAATAATTCCAATCATTTCCTCAATCTCCTTAGTTTTTTCTTTGCTTTGCAGACGTTATTAACATGGTGACTTCTCATTGGCTAAGACATTACTGAAATAACTATTTAGGGAAATCTTTTAAACCATCTTTAACACCATTAGTCCATTGTCCTGTTTTTAATCTAAGACCATGCAACCTTACTCACACTGCATGGTAACACATTTCCTCACACCTACAGTAACAAAAGAAATCTAACACAATAAAATGAGCTTGTGTGATATGCTAATGCTAAAGAAGATGCATCCAGTTAGTAATCAAATGTGTATCTGTTAATGGTTTCCTAAACAATTGGTCTGCTGTGGCGATCCCTCATAGGGACCAGCCTAGAGAGAAACAACATTTTATTATTATTATTATTATTATTATTATTATTATTATTATTATTATTATTTTACATAAGCATTGACGTTTATTTAATTTTGTTCTTAGAAAAGCTACTGACGTTTGATGGAACCTAATTTTATGTCTTGTTTTTAGTGCCTGATGCATTATACAACATTAAGCTACACTTAGCGTTGTGGCTAAATGATCAAAGACATAAAGGGATGTGAGGCAAAGCCAGTCTGTACGAGGAGAAATAAATCCATGCTGTCCATGCAAAACGCTGCATTATGGATTTTCCTCTTTCGTGTAATCTGACATTACGTTCCGATTTTAACGAGGCTATATTTAGATAGTTATATTTATACCAGTGGGTGGAGTGGTTCATTAAGGCCGTCTTTAGATTTAATATTTAATGGATTTTCACAGAACAGTTTAAAGCGGCGAGTTACACAACACGCACAGCTGATGTTTTATCATTAGATAATACTCTTCCACATCTCGCACAGGAGATTCTATAAATATTTTACATTCAGGATGTGATTCATTCTACAAACTCGCTTTAAACACATTTAATACCTCTCCCACTTTCCCATTCTCATATTCTCATACCCTCTAGCTCCTTCTATCTCACTCCTACTGTATCCTCTGTTTTTTTTTTTTTTTTGCTTCGGTTCATAGTCCATGAGCCATCTTTTTCTTCTTTCGTCGCCTCTCCACTTCTTGTCTCTTTTCTCTCACTTCTCTTCGCCTCTATGTGTCATTTATCACACAGAGATCGTTAGTCATCAGAAAACGTCGTCAGTATCCGGCACCTTCTTTAACGCTTTACCCTCTCTCCCTCTCTCTCTTTCGCTAGGTCGGAATAGATGTTCTGGGTGAGGAGAGAGCATCTGGAAGTGAGACTTCCCTTCACTCAGAAAGTTTGGAGAGGAACTCCAGAGCAGAGAGGAACTCCAGAGCATTGAGCATCCATAACTCCATCACCAAGAGTAAGCACAACTAAAAGGGAGTTCTAGTGTCATGTACAGTACAGCCATTAGAACTAAATTTCAGCACCATAGTGCAAGGCACGACAATTTACCAAGGCATACATACCGCAAGTGGAAATAATAATTATTATTTTATTGAGTCGTGTCCAATTCCTGCCCGTCACTAGGGGGCGCCACATTAAGGCTACTACTACCACTCAGTCGGGAGGGCCGAAGACTATCACGTGTTTCCTCCGAACCACGTGACGCCAGCCGACCGCATCTTTCCGAACTGCTCGCTCGCGCACCGTTGGGGGCGGCGTAACACACTCGGAGGACAGCGCTATCCGCTCCTTTCGCTTACATGAGCTCACAGACGCCCCTGACTGGCTGTAGAGCCGTGATTAATGTGGAAGCACTAAGCACCTCTCATCCCTCCCCTCTGAGAGAGCTCGGCCAATCAGCTCTCCGTAGACCTCTGCGAGAGGTTACAGCATCACCCGGGAATCGAACTCGCGATCTCAGGATGATGAGCCGAGCACTTTATGTATTTCCATTGGCCTGCGCCACTCGGACACCAATGCAAATACATTTAAACAGAAGGAATTATAATAATAAATATACAGGGGCAATAAATACACAGCACGGTGCTTGCTAACTAGACAAGACAATAGAACAGGTCAGTGTAGGGTGGATTAAATGGGATAACTGGGAAATACTACAAATGAGCATATCTACATGGGTGGTTACAGAAGAATACGACTAGAAACCAACATGTGCTAACGATAATTTGCAAAGGTTATCCTGGAAAAGTTGTCACTAGAGCAGTGATGCACTATATACACAATATTTCCAAAAGTATTTGTCGCCTGTCTTTCACATGTATGTGAACTTGAGAAAGTTCTTAATCCATAGGGTTTAATATATATGATGTTGGCCCATCCTTTACAACTATAACAGCTTCAAGTCTTCTGGGAAGGTTTAAGAGTATCGCTCACTCACTCATCATCTAACCGCTTTATCCTGTATTCAGGGTCACGGGGGCCTGGAGCCTATCCCTGGAGACTTAGGGCACAAGGCGGGGTACTGGACAGGCCCTGGACAGGGTGCCAATCCATCGCAGGGCACACACACATACACACTACGGGCAATTTGGGAACGCCAGTTAACCTAACCTACACAGGGAGAACATGCAAACTCCACGCATACAGAGACAGAATCAAGGCTGGCCGAGAATCGATCCCGGACCCTGGAGGTGCAAGGCGATAGTGCTAACCACTACACCACCATGCCGTCTGGTTTAAGGGGATTTTTGAGCATTCTTCTGGTAGAGCATTTGCGAGATCAGACACTGATGTTGGATGAGAAGGCCTGGCTCCGCTCTAATTCATCACAAAGGTGTTCTATCGGGTTGAGGCCAAGACTCTGTGCAGGCCAGTCAAGTCCTTCCACACCAAACTCCCTCATCCATATCATTATGGAACTTGGTGCGTAGTCATGTTGGAACAGGTGTGGGAGTATTTTTCAGGAGGTGCTCTCGACCCTTAGTTTCAGCGAAAGGAACTCTTAATGCTTCAGCAATTCAATGCTCCCGAGTTTGGGGATGGCCCCTTCCTGTTCCAAGACTGTGCACCAGGACACAAAGCAAGGCCCATAAAGACATGGACAAGCATGAGATTTTCATGAGCATTATTATCTGAAAGAGGACAGTAGGCAGCAATTCCCCTTGTGTGTTCTTGTCATGTATCATGAGCACCAGCTACAAAAGGTGTGGTTGGCTGGCTTCACCATCATGAAGGGAACATTCCAGACCTTACGCTTAAAGTTGGCTAATATGAAATATTTGAAAAAGCATTTTAGATTGGATGTTGGGAACAGTATAAACTGTTGGAGTTTCTGGTTGTGGTGGAACGAATGCTCCTGTACCGTCTGAGAGATAAGGTAAAGCCAGATAAGGTGAAGTCAGATAAGGTTAACATAAGCCAGATAAGGTGAAGAGTCCATGAGAGTTGGTGGTCTTGTGGACATATTGCTAGAGGTTGATGTAAAGAGATCTCGATCCTCTCAACTGTTCCCACAATCCGCCGTCAGATCTTGTAGTCTGAGACAAATGCATTTGTTCAAATATATAACATTGATACAAAAAGCATAGAAAGCTTGCTGTTGTCCCTGTACAGAAAGCTGTGGAGAAGAAAATGAAGAAAAAGCTGTTTGGCTTTTCTGACCAGGTGATGTGCACTCCAGAGATCCTCAGAGACATTGATTCTCCCAGAGTTTTCCCACTGACGAGCAGTGAAGCGATCACTCTGGCCCCTCCTGACTCAACAATAATCTTTTTCGATGTATTGACTTTGAGCGATAGACTTTCGTCTCTGCACCGGTCTGCAAGCTGCTTCATCTCCTCCCTGGATGCTGATTCATCGTTGTTGCTGATGAGGCTGGCCCACTGTGGTGTCATCAGCAAACTTTATGATGTGATATAAGCTTTTGCTTCGCAGTGCAGTCATGAGTCAAGAGCATAACAGCAGCAGACTAGAAGGCACACAGGCCTTGGGAGGACGGGTGTTCGGAGTGGTGGTGTGGAGGTGGTGTTGCTGATGCATGACTGATTGGGACTGTCTCCTAGACAGAATGTGTGGACTGGCAGAAGATATAATATGGATTTTTTTTTCCCCTTGAAATGGGTCCAGTGTGGTAAGAACAAGAAGCAAAAGCAGAACGAGTAGTCTCAGAGAGTGATTTGTTCATTTTCTACTGGGCTCCATAGGTTATGTACAGGTAATAGAAATGAGTAGATACATACCTCTCGAGTCTTGGTCCAAATCGTTTGTTCTTTTGTCATGTGACTTTCATAGACGTTATGCATTACTGTGCATTACACAGGAAACTGAATCGAGCGGTTCTTCTCATGAGTCTTCTAGTCCGAGTCGTTCATTCTTTTGTCATGTGACTCCCATAGACGCTTTGCAATGCAATAGATATACAAATGAACGAATGCCTCTGATTAGAAGACTCATGAGAAGAACCACTCAATCCTGTTTCCTGTGTAATGCACTGCTTAGCGTCTATGGGAGTCGCATGACAAAAGAACAAACGACTCAGACCAGAAGATATGAGAGGTGAGCTGCTCATTCTGTTTATCATAATATGTCTTGAGCTGCATTGTAATGTTTTAATTACTGGAACTACAGCCAAACAATTACATGAACAGACAATTACAGGAATGAGCTAGGGTGTTTCTGTTTCTGTAGCTGGTGAATATCCTGTACAGGGTGACCCAAAAGTCTGGCTCCATGGGCGTTCTTCCTTATATGCAATTTTCCTTTTATTTTAGAAAAAAAAAAGGTGGCTTCTAAACTAACAATAGGCGATAGAATGCATATGCGTGAGACAAGATTATATACAGTATATAAAGAAGTTTGTGTACGGATCCAGACCCTCGGGTATCCCTGTACATACAGGTGCAGTGTAGAAACAAAACCGAGTGCAAATGAAACACATTTCAGGAGCGTTCAGGATATGGGCGACTGTTTGTGATTATCATCCTATCGTATTGTTCTTGCTCCACTACGCCTCCTCCCAGCATGCTACTTTATTCCGCAATAAAAACAAATACAGATTTTCCCGTGTAACTTTAAAAAGGCTAATATTACATGGCACGATTTCTCTCCTAGTTTGTCTATAGTGTGTCAAGACATGGTGTCCCTGCCTGAAAGCACTGAGTGCAGACATGTTGCTTGGGATAATTGTTAATTGCTGTAAACGGATCCTGCAATCTCTGCACACTGTGTCTCTTTAAGGCCGACTTAAAAACAAAGCCAGTAACAAAAATCATTCCTGGTGTTATTCCGCCTCAAATTGTTTGCTTTGTGCCTTTTGGCACTTTTCTATCTCCGCTTAAACACCCCCATATTATTCTCTCCTTACTCATATGTTCTCTCTCTCTCTCTCTCTCTCATTCATCTTTCTCTCCCCATCCTTCCCCTCTTTGTCGTTCTCCTCTTTCACTTTTGCTTCATACCATCCTTCGGTTGTGTTTAGCTGGAAATGCCCCCTTTTTCCCCTCCTCCCTCTTTTGCTCCTCGCCACCCCAGACCCAGAGGACAGATGGGGGCTTGGTGGGGTAAAAGGAGGGGAGAGGATTTTATCCTGCCTCGAAATCGAGAGAGACTCTGCCTTGACCATCTGCTGTGTCCCTGGGCTCTTTTCGCAGGCTGGACTCTCTTCTCCGGACTCATGCACATTTGGCCAGTTATATTTATATATTTGTGCTCAAAGCTTTTGTTAGGATAAACGTGTGAAACCGACACACATCAGACACTCTGCTGATGCCCTAAGCTACAGTATTTGTGTCCATTTTTTTTTTTTCCGGGACGGCAGCAAGACCAGCAAAGCTCAAGTGCCCCCTGTTGGCGATATTCTGTCACTGGTCCGATTTTCAGCATTAAAATGTCACATGCTCATTCAAGTGTTCTCTTGATTCGTCTGTATCGCGGTATTGATAGACGGATCTGTTGTGTTTCAGTTCTTTCAGAAACAGCAGATTCGTCAGAGGAGGAATGGCAGTCTATTTCAGACCTCGCCACGGCATGCAGGAATATCCTAGAAGCCTTATCACGAGAAGGTAAAGGATTATAAAGACAACAGCGAGGGTCGATCTTCGTCTCGACTGAGGCGATGTTATGCTTATGTTTGAGCAGGCAAAAACAACAAGTTTATTATTAATTGAACTCACTAGCCCACTCTAACTTTAAAGTGCCATCTAGCCATCTTTAAAGTGAGTATTTTTATGAAGAGTGGTAGTCGTAATAACCACGTTAGTTTGCTGCCACCCGACTTAATTGACTGTCATCCCATACACGTTCACTTGACAGTAGTCGTATACTTCAGCTCCTGATAATGATCGCGAGGCAGACTCGACTAGGAACCTCACGGATCAACAGTGAGCACCCAGGACTGTCTGATACTGACAGTGCCAGGACGTGTGAAAAACACTGTGACTGTTCTTGGCAGTTGCTGCTGAAGTGTGGGCGATTTATTTCATAATTTAATATCGATCGCTCTGAAATGGCATTCAGAGCCATAGTTTGAGTGGTTTTGATGAATCAGGCTTACAGTAATTATTATCCGGAAGTACGTACTTACTGTAGATACTGGACTTGAAAGATAATTAGTAAAAATGCAATTTAAAGCAGCTTTTTAGTTTAAAGCATGAAGAGCAGATAATTATGAATGCGGATCAGTATGTACAGTATCAGTAAACGTATCTATATTTCTATTCATGAACAATAATCAGTAGCATTTCTGAGAAAGATTCATATGAGTATATACTGTACAGTAGGTGTGATTTTTCTGAATGTTTCGGGATGATTGGACTTTCCTGAATTCTGTACCTTAGGTTCATCGTGAACAGTTGGGTAATTAGATTGTGTTTCAGATCGGAAGGCTGGGAACGGCACTCAGGCAGGCGGTGACACGGTGACGCAGACAGATGCCAAGCTCAAGGATATTAAAGACAGGTGAGAAGCCACTACGTATTGGGTTGTTTATGGGTTTTTTTCACTGCAGTCTGTTGTGTGTTTATTTAATCGTGATGTCAGTCGATTAAAATTTTGAATGTAATTAATCACAGACATAGTTTGTGATAAATCACAATTTTCAAATACTCTATTACATTTACTTGTATTATAAATGTGCAATGTTGGAATAACGAAATTAGAGGAAACAGATTATGCAATTTTATAATATCAACTATCATATAATATCAAATATCAGCATATCGAACATATGTTAAAACCAGTGGCAGCTGGTGCAAAAAAAATTGGGGGGGCGCAAACAAAATTAA
>QMIH01000025.1:142019-154849 GCA_003987875.1 Clarias batrachus | reverse complement strand
GCATGAAGGTCTGATTCACACAGTCTCCTCTTAACAGTTGTTCTAGAGATGTGTCTGCTGCTAGAACTCTGTGTGGCATTGACCTGCTCTCTGATCTGAGCTGCTGTTAACCGCCGATTTCTGAGGCTGGTGACTCGGATGAACTTCTCCTCCGCAGCAGAGGTGACTCTCGGTCTTCCTTTCCTGGGCCGGTCCGCATGTCAGCCAGCTTGATGGTTTTTGTGACTGCACTTGGGGACTGACTGACCTTCATTTCTTAAAGTAATGATGGCCACTTGTTTTTCTTCACTTGGCTGCTTTTTTCTTTCCATAATACAAATTCAAACTTCTTTGAATGAGAAGGTGTGTCCAAACTTTTGGTCTGTACTGTCTATACAGAATAGTCAAATACCAAAATTAGTTCAAAACCTCGCATTGCATTGCAATTTATAATTTAAATAAAATATTGAAAAACATTGCCAGTACAAGAGCAGTGATAGATCAGAGGGTTTAAGGCACTGCGGAAGGTCGCCAGTTCAAGCCCCAGCTCCAACAGGTTGCTATTGCTTGAGCAAGACCTGACCCTGTGCTCTGACTCCAGCTGCAGTATACTGGGCCACGTGAAGAAAGATTACCACCGTACAGAAATTTACAGTGTATGTGACAAATAACGGCTGAACTTACTGCATACAGTAAATCATTTTCGCTGAGATTAAGTATACAGTATACACACAAGCCTGGCCAAAACAACATTGCCGCTTCAGAGGGAAACAGAACAACTAAGGAGATTTGAAATGACTGAAATTGGGTTAAGAACTGTACGACACATTTATAAAACTGGGAGGCGTAGTGCTGAACCGTCAAATTTATGAAAGAAATGTGGTCAGAAAAAAAAAAAAAATCACATTTGGTGGAGCACTGAAAAAAATGAATGATAGAAATCACAGCTATGTTTAATAGTGAAAGTAAGAGCATTTCCCTATTTCATGATAAAACTAATTGTTAGTGAGACTAATCAGAAAAAAAGATTAGACTTGGGAGCAATGAGTCTGGATTGAGCCTATTCCAGTGTGATGGGGCGTCATGGGAAGAAGGGAAGCACATGAAGTGATACACCCATCCTGTATATCGGCCACTGTACAGCCCTCTGGAGGAAGTGTTATGATCTGGTCAGGTCCAGACTCAGCAACGTCATGTGGCCATACTGACGACCTGAATGCACTGAATGACCAGGGTATCACACCAGTGGAGTTTCTCTGCCCTGATGGCACTGGCAGATTCAAATTGTGAAAAAAAGGGGTCTGGGAGCACAAGGAAATCATTTTCATACATTAATTGGTTCCCATAATGAGTGTGTGACATTTTTTGGCCAGGCAGTGTGCGGTACTGAGGAAGCATTTATATAACTGGGAAAAAAATGACCACTGTTGTGGGTGTGTGTCTTTATATACAAGTGTCCAAGTCACAGCAGATGTGATTTTGTTGTCTTCTGCATTAAATGTTAGTGACCTTGTAGTGTGTGACTTTATCTACAGTGCTTTAGAAGTTTAGTATAGTATAGTATAGTATAGTTTAGTCTGTAACCATGTAGAAGGTTTTTTTTTGTTTGTTTATGGGGCTGGTGTATATGCCCGAGTTGAACCATGCATACTGTATTTCTACAAGCACCCTGCCGTCTTTGGCATCCTCAGAATGATATTATGGTGGAGTGACAACATGGTGGGGGCAGGATGGCAGGATGTAATATGGCGATGCCGTCAGGGGCAAACTTAAACAAACTAAAGCTGTGTCTCAAATTGCATACTTATGTACAGTACTACTCATCCATCCACTCACTTACTCATCATCTATACTGCCTTATCCTGTATTCAGGGTCGCGGGGAGCCTGGAGCCTATCCCAGGAGACTTAGGGCACGAGGCGGGGTACACCCTGGACAGGGTGCCAATCCATCGCAGGGCACACACACATACACTCACTCATTCACGGCCAATTTGGGAACGCCAATTAACCTAACCTACATGTCTTTGGACTGTGGGAGGAAACCGAAACAGGAGAACATGCAAACTCCATGCACACAGAGATGGGAATTGAACATGGCCGGGAATCAAACTCGGACCCTGGAGGTGCAAGGCAACAGTGCTAACCACTACACTGTACAGTACTATCCTAGATTCATTTTTGAACATTTTAAAAAAGGTAAAATCACTCAAATGCTTAAACCCAGGGACTAATTTAACTCTAAAATACATTCCACTTAAATATCTAGCTTCTGATTTACAGCAATATTTAAAGCTGTTCACTTTTGGATTAGAAATTGATTTGTCGCAGGTGGAAGTCGAGGACCAGGCAAAATGCTAATAACATCTGCACATTTTTTAAAAAGTTTAATAGTGGTAACATGTTGTTTTGCACCATCCTTCGAAGGTTTTCCCATCCTTTGAAATTAGGAACCCCGTGGTAAATGTTTTGAAGGCTCATGATAGGATTCGCCATTTGAGACACAGCTTATGACAATGCCAGGAAATTTGGAAGGTAAGCTAAGAAAAGTCGATTGGAACCCAGAATTGTGAAAGCCTGATGATCAGTGATGGTTTTCATTTCTTCTGCCCCCTAGTGGACAGAGCTATGCGTGCAAGCATACTGTAACATTGGCCGCAAACTGTATTCAACCGTATACGCTGCCATGCTAAATTTACTCACCTAATATACCTAACCTTATTTTTCTCCAAATCGCCACCCAAACATCCCTACTTCCCTCCTCCTCCAAATCCATCCTGTGCTCCAAGAGAGCATCCTGTTGATTAGTTGTATTGTGTGTGATGCTGGCAGGAGAAAGAGGACAAAGCCATGCTGCAGGCAGAGGTGCAGAGCCTGAGACAGAACAACCAGCGGCTGCAGGAGGAATCGCAGAGCACCGTGGCACGTCTCATCAAAGTCACCGAGCTGCTGTGCAATGTCACCAAACCCTGCTAGTAGAACAGGCCAGCGAGATACACACAGACCAGTGAAGATCGGCAACAAATGCTAGCAAGATGCAAGCAAAGCAATCCAGACAGACCTGCGAGACCCAGAGCCCATGCATAGACTCATATAGACCACTGAGGAACGACACAATCGTGTAAGCGTAAAAGTAATGCAAGACCCAGACCTCAGACACTGACTCCTATAGACCTGCTGAGGAACGAAAGACCTTAGCACATGTTACCACGCTAGCAAAATGAAGGATAGACGTAGATTCAAACCGTAGAATTGCTGCCATCTATAAGAACATACCAAAAGTTAGCTAGTAAAGAAAGGATTTATCTAGCTGTAAGGCCAGAACTTATATACTTTACATCTAAACCTGCATTACCGTAGGTGTAAAAACGATCAACGAGACCTAGCATAGAGAAGCGTAGCTTTTTTTCAGCGTATTTAGCCGCCTCTATGGGTGTGGTACTACCAAATGAAATTATTATCAGCGCTAATATTACAGAAATGAGCTTAGACAGCTTGCATTCAACACAACAAAGAGCAATATCGTGAATGTTTATCATCTCGCGTTTTGATCTGGATTTTGCGATCTTTCCAGTTCCAAGAAGAAAACGTGACGAGACAGAAAGACAACATTGTACACAAGCCACTGCAGAGCACAATCTTTACCGCATGATTCCTGTTTAATAAGACCAGACCGCGGAGTGGCAGTCCTCAATGTGGTAAAACGCTGACATTTGAAACGCTGAGTAAAAGTTCGCCGTGTCCCGTTAGCACGATGAGCCAGTAGTAGCTTTCACACACTGTTAGAAAAAGTTAGCATTTCTGGAATGTGGCTTGAACCTTTTCCTTTTTAGAGATCTTGACAAATCCATAGGGCATTGATGAAAAATAGACATTATAAACATTATCTAATTTTAATAGATTAATGTCCGAACACAGTACAGTACGCTAACATAACTTTCACTCTCAGTATTAAAAAAAAAAAAAGAAGAAAGAGAATCTTGGGGCCTTTTATTATTTAAATACTGTGTGATCTTTGATTAGCGCGTGTCTGAGATTATTGTGATTATTGACTGATTATTTTGTGAGCCCCCGTTTTCCAAACAACAATTCAAACACTCTCAGACGCCTGTTTGTAATAATTACAAAAGCTCAAGGCAGGTTGCTATCCACACGCCGGTAGATCTACACAGCATACGCTCAGACACCGCAGTGATGACACGGGTGACATTTTTCAGAGCAGGAACTCAACCTGGCACCTTTTTTTTTTACAAACTCTCTGCAAACCTCATATTGAAGGACTGGCTTCTTTTTTTTTATTTAATGTAATGTGATGCCTATTCAAACTACTTGCAAAAAAAAGAAGAAAAAGAAGATGCAAAGTGAGTAGGTGGAAATGCCTTCTGTAGCTGGAAGGAAATGTCTCCACCTGCTGGAAGTGAAGAGAACTGCATTACACTGTAACACTGGAACGTGGTGCTTGACTGCGAACAGAAACTAGGACTTGAAATAGTCTGGATTCCTGCTTCTAATTATAAGACTGAGCCGTTGTTTTTTTTTTTTGTTGTTATCTTTGTCATTGTACTCAAAGAACCAGTGATTGACTGAGAGCTATGTTTTAATAAGTGACTCCTGGCTGAAGGAGGAAACGCCTCCACTGCTGGGAACTTGGACACGTATGTATTTCCGACTTCTTCTCATCCACCTGTTACCTCGTGATGGTGAAACCGCAGTGTGATTTTTAGAATGGCGTGTGTGAAGTGTTGGTTTCAGAGAAATCAGCTCGCACCGTCGTTCAAGCCATCACTCTCTTTTTCTCTCTCTCTCACACACACACACACACGCAGCCAGAACCTAGTCACTATTACTGTATGTTGTACATAGTCTTTTATCTTCTTCTTGTAATTTTTGATTTGATTTTAGCGTCACTGTGATAAGCCGGTACCAGCAGATTCTCATATAAGAAGATTAAATTATATCTTTATGTCTATGTGATGTACAGACAAAACATTTCAGTGTTACTTCCTTCGGAAACGTCCAGCACTTCAGCATCCTCAAGCTCAATCTGGCCAGTTTCGGTCAAACTGTGATCAGTATGATGATAAACACACACGACACACACACACACACACACACACACACACACACACACACACACACACACACACAACGGGTTTAAACGGCACTCATCTCAGTTGTGACCAAAAAGGTGACAAAAATGACAAAGTGTGCTCAGGCAAGTTTGTTGCAAGCAGTCTCTAGTGATGCATTGTGGGATATATTTTAGCCAAATGTAAATGTTTAAAAAAAATAATAAATAAATTCCTGTTCTGTTGTGTGTTGCATAGTTTTAGAGAATGTAAGGGGTCGTGAAGACTGGGAATGCACCGACGTCCTCTTCTGTATGTGTGTATGTTTAAAGGAAGAAAAAAAAAAAACGTTATAACTTATTAATCTTGCAAATGTGGATTTTATTGTTTGATGTCTTTGAACTAGACGTGAGGGGAAGACTATTCCTGAACTACTGACTCTGCAGGTATAAATCTTTTTTTTTTTTTTTTTTAAGAAATTTTATTTTGTAAGAGCTCAAGCATACAACAAGGTATTTACGTAGGTTTAAGTAAGTACCAATAAGCAAATCAGTTATTATAAATGGAGTTTCAGGTTTTGTATGCTACAAGGATTTTTGTATGCCTTAACAGGAAAAGTTCAAATAATCCTGCTTGAACGGATTGAGACGCTGTGAAGGGTGAGATGAGGTTTTGTGGCTTGCTATATGGAATGACGGATGTTTTCTTGCTTCAAATTGTCAATACACAGACCTTGCCATGTCTTCTTCCACTATTAGCACCTTTATTATTATTATTATTATTATTATTTAAGGCTTATCCCCTGTATGTCATTAATCTTTTAACATATCCTGAGTTGTATATAACCTACAGTACAAGCCGAAAAGGAAAAGTCCATCCTGAAGCACATGGAATACAGTATAATTGTATTGAAATATTTGTAATGGGATTAATGAGTCTGGTGCTAATTTGTTGAACTCCATATCTATTTATTTATTTATTTATTTATTAATTAATTATCCCCGTGAGAATTTAACCGACATGTATCCCACTGATTTCACAGTTTTTACTTAAAAATAAAGACAAATAGCTCGATTTCTGAAATTAGAAAGAAAAGCGTTAGGACGAAGATTGACATTGATGTAGAGACGACGATGGAAGAGACAAACGTGTTAATGAGAGAATTTCAAACCAAAAGCTGTTGGTTAGAAATATTGATGTGCAAGCCTTTCAGGGTGGACTTCTTCTCTAATGGAGAATGTTACAGTAAGTTATATATCAGGTACAATACAGTATATCTTCTAAACTACATACAGTACAGTGCAAAAGTTTTGACCCCCCCCCCATTTCTTTATATCTTGCTCGGACTTTCTTGTATTTTTCAGTACACAGTTGTCTACGGTATGCTGTAATCGAGGAATCTAATCTGCATCATTTAATATTAAGAAGTGAGTGGTGGCTCGAGACTTTTGCACGGCACTGTATACGGTCCAACTTGTGCTAATAGATTATTGAAACAGCTCTTAAGCTGTTCAGATTATCAAGGTTTTTAAAGCAATTATTTAATGCACTTTAAGGGTTTACATGTGCTTCTGCGTCCCTGGCGTATTTAGATATAATAATAGAGTCAGATATTAGGTGTAGTTATGGGACCGCAAAAATGTGAATGCATTATTTTATTTTTTTTTACTGGCAATTAATCTTATGTAAAGCAAAACTGCACTTGCTTTAATCTTTTCTTTCTTTTTTTTTTTATTTACCTCATTTCCTTAAGCTTTGTTTTCTAGCAGTTTGATTTGACACCATTGTAAATTGCATTGTACAGTTCCAGTAACTCACACAGCAAAAGATTTCAGAATCTCGATGGAAAAGACTTAGAAACCACACGCATTTACCCGTATCAAACCCGCAAGCTGACACAGTCACATACTCACTCACACCTGCACTATGCATACTGGCCTGTGGTCTGCACAGGGGTTTGTTAACAGGACCAAAGGCAGTGGAATGTACACACAAAAAAAAACACACACACACACACACACACACACACACAAAGTGGAGGTTAGTGATTCAGCTGTGCAAGCCCCGTGTTTCTTTAACCCTGTTTGTGCGATGGGTTTAATGACTGAGTGTTGTTCATCTATGTGAACTGGAGGGATACTGGCAATAAAAATTGAAGAAAAAAAAAAAACTGAACATTTATCTGTATAAACACAGTCTGGACTATTTTTTTCCCTCAAGCACACACACATACAGTATACAGTATATAAACCATTTCAGGATGTCGTTCTGTGAATCCATAGTATATGTGCAGGATATGACTTACAGATTTAAACAGATATGGTAGTAGAAATTGGCGGCACGGTGGCTTAGTGGGTAGCACTGTCGCCGTGCACATGCACATCCAGGGACAGGGTTCGATTCCCACCTCAGGTCTGTGTGCATGGTGTTGCATGTTCTCCCTGTGTTTGGTGGGTTTACTCCGGGTATTACGGTTTCCTCCCACAGCCCAAAGACATGCAGTCCCAGATGGCGTTGGCCAGAGTGTGAATGACAATTGGGCGTCGAGCTAGTAACCCGAACCCTTGAGTAACTGCCAGAGAAACGGTAGTTATTTCATCCGAGTGGGGAGGATCCATCGCCTGATGTGCTGGATGGCATGTGGAAGGGCCAAAATACCAAAAAAGTAGTAAGAATCACTTAGAGTGCACAAAATTCACACACACAAGAGTGAACCAATATGTTTCGGGAAATTATCTGTCCACTTCATCCATTGATTCTGGCTTTGCCTGTCCTATACCGTACTGTAGACACATCACGTCAGTGCATAACTGCTTTGAAAATCTGTGCCATCTGTTGTTTAATCACATAAATTTTCACATAAGATACTATACTTTGGTATGTCCTATAATATAATATAATATAATATAATACAATACAATATAGTACCATAATATACTATACCACATGTACAGTATATACATACATATAGTATAGTAGGCATTGGATTACGGTTTGGAAGGTTCCAGGTTCAAACCCCCCAAAATGTGTTTCATGGTATTTACCTAAGTATTGTGTATTAACACAATTAGAATAACAGAACAAATTTGCACGGTAGAGGTTACTGTATTAATATTACCATTATGGTACATATGGTACGTAAAGCACATGGCACATATAACAGAGTCCTGGTAAGAGGTGGTATCAAAACGTTCTGTATGTGTTTCATACTATAGGAAATCCCATATGTAGTGTAGAACATGTGGCATATGAACAACTAAGTACCATGGTGCCGTCAAACACGCCATGCGGTTAGTTAGACCATGGTAGAGGTATGTATCATATCTTATAGGTATTTTTGTTTCATAATAATTTCTAGCAAAATGAAATAACTCTGAATTAATTCAACAATAGCTCTAATCAGATAATCTGTTAACCACCTTACTGAAATCCTTTTAAAGGAAAGTTTCACATCTGACCACAGTAGCGCAAGCAGTACTCAGGACATTTTTTCCCTTTTTTAAATATGAATGTATGCACAATATATGTTTTTTTTTTTTTTAATTAGGGGATTTATTTTATTTTATTTTTTTTACATCAAAGTGTGACAGTGGGGGATGTATGGTAATTCATGTTGCCGTACCTGTCAACTTAAATACAACAACAACAGGGGAGATTACAAAAGCATGTTTTAGACTTAATATACATTCATTTACATGAATGATGGGCCATCACCATTATAACTGCAATTTACTCTCATTTCCTGCAGCTCTAACAATAAAAAGAGCATGTTGGGTAAAACAGCAATACTACAGTACATTAGGCGACTTAAATGCAGAACAAGTTTGAAGACTACATATAACCACTTTCAATATTTAGTGACTTTCCCGGCTCCCAGCTCAGGCATGCGCCTGGTAGACATATTGCACATCCATCCATCCATGCATTTATTATTTACGAGGGTGAATCAGAAATGATCCGCACTCCAGTTATGTTAAAAATGGACGCCCCACTTGTGATTTGCACAAAAGAAGAGACTGTCTGTGTGTGAGGGATACACTCTGTGTCAGAAATCACCGAACTTACTCACTTATTTATTTTCTACTATCCAGTATAGAGCATACTACAGTACTGTATGTAGATCTTTGGACAGATAAAGAAGGTGGAAGAAATGTAGACATTGGACTGATTTTGGACTACAATTACAGACCCTCTTCTACAGTATATGCAGCTGCAACCACTAAAATAGAGAAGTATAATAATAGCAATCCTATGTTAAATAGACATAGAATGTACATACAGTATGAAAGAAAATGGGTTGTCAATTCTGATTGGATCGACGTAAAATACAGAAAGTAATGCAAAAGTGGGCACAGCCTTTTTATCAACTAAGGCAACTCTTCCTCCATAGTAAATCTTCATCATGTTCTTCCATCGTTGAGTTTTTGCCAAAGGAGGCGTGCAGGCTGTGCGATATCCACAGGAGGCTACAGAATGTCTCTGGAAATGTCACCACTGATGAGACCAATGTCACAGTAAAGAAGGGGAAACCGGCATTGAAGACAAACCACGCATTAGTAGAGCATCAACTACCACCACTGATACGACACCTGGCACACCAGAATTTTCCAAAGCGGATGGTGCAAATGCATCGCTTTGTATAGAGGACCTTTGCGGTTTGAACAACCTATAAAAGACTCTGGTACAGCCCTAGTGATATACACTCAGCTGTGCTTGCATCCTCGAGTCTTTGTTCTGTAACCTTTGAGGTTACACTCAAGTCTGTCCATGGAATATCTTAATCTTTATCCATGCTGTTGCTTAGCAGCCAAAGTGTTTTACAGTCGTTTAACCAGGGTTGAGGGGGATTCATGCTTTGCCTTGCGTTGTGTTAAAGATCACCGTTACAGTACCTTATGATAACTCACTGATTCACTGATTTCCTGCTTTAATAAACAGCAGTTATTGTTATTAAATGACTACTTTAATGTAGCTACTGTATGTTTTTCGCATCTGCAGTATCCATAATCCTGATGAGTAGTGCTATGAGACACCATACTTACTAAAATATTTTTTTTTTACATTTATATGATAAAGCGAAACTCATTTATCAATATAGTGGGCTTGTGCACAGGCAGAGCTCAGATAGAGCTCAACAAAACAACTACTAATGAGTCATGAGTAAGTGAGATCAATGCTCATCTTTGAATAATTGACACCATATTAAGTGTGCACATACACAATATTTCATTGTTATCATTTTTTACATTTCATTTATATGGACAGGTGAAACTTCAACTTAAATGCAACTTCACTTTCGCACTGCCTCCTTTAAGGTTTTCCCATTTTGGCATCTTAACTTACAACTCACATCATGCTGTTGTTTGCTAGTGAATGTGCTTTTAAAAAAAAAAAAAAACAGATAAATCAATAAATGAGAACACAAAGTCTCACCGTGTCTAAATCACTCTGGGAGTGGGCGTGTCTTGGAATTAACTTCATAATGATTGATTGGCTGGACTACAGGCACTGAGATGCGCTTTTGTTTCGAATTACCCAATGCGGTATATGATATTTGGAAAACCAACAAACTGATCCCAGACCAAACCAAAATTTATTTATCATAATCAAAATTAAAACCATGCAGTAGGTGAAAATGCATCCAATCTGCTAGAGTTATGGTTTAGGGTTACGGGTTAGGGTTAAGTTTTTTTTTTCTTTACCTCACTTGAGTGCTCTGATTCTCGAACAATTCGCTCTCCTTCCTTCTTTAGCTCCCAGAATATTAGCAATAGTAGAAATCAAATGAACAAAGTCTTTGCCACTCACATTTTAGCATCCTGCATGTTACCGACACTTCATTTGCAAACTGATCTGGTCAGTTCACCATTCACCAAAAAATGTGCTTGTTCAGTTAATGTCTTGTTCATGCACAATATTGATAAGTCTTTTTTATAATCGGTTAGGAGTAAAGAAATGGCGGCACGGTGGCTTTGTGGTTAGCACTGTCACCTTGCACCTCCAAGGTTCGGGTTTGTATCCCGCCTCTTTTTCCCACGCCTTTGCATGTTCTCCCTGTGCTTGGTTGGTTTCCTCTGGGTACTCTGGATTGCTTATTATACTCAGCTACTCATCGGCTATACCACTTTATCCTGTATTTAGGATCGCAAGGGGCCTGGAGCCTATCCCATGAGACTTAGGGCACAAGGTGGTGTACACCCTGGACAGGGTGCCAAATCGATCACAGGGCACACACACATTCACACACAACGGGCAATTTGGGGATACCAGTTAGCCTGATCTGCATGTCATTGGACTGTGGGAGGAAACCAGAGTACCCAGAGGAAACCCACCAAACACGGGGAGAACATGCAAACTCCATGCACACAGAGGCGGGAATCAAACCCAGACTCTAGAGGTGCAAGGCGACAGTGCTAACCACTACACCACCATGCCGTCTTGCATTATACTTTTGTTAATCAAAACAATGCAAAATGTAAAAAGAAAGAAGGTGAGGTTTTAATTGACTTAAGATAAGATAAGACAAGATAAGAAAAGTGCACACTGTGTGATGAGTACACCTTTCTTCGTAGAGATATCCCTCATTTCAGTGTCAGTTTCTTACAAGGTCAGGTTGTCGGCTTGACAGCTGGTTGTATCTGAGCGGTTGAAGGTGAAGGACCTTGCTCAAAGGCTGAACAGTGGAGGCTGGGGAGCGCTGGCGCTCGAACCGAGATCTTACGATCAGCAGCACTTTATCCACCGAGCTAACCCTGCCCTTCTTCAATTGACTTGCCTTTACCTTTATTACAACCCCCTGCTGGAGAAGTGCAGAGTTGCACATCATCATACTGACAACCTCAAGTTTCCATCACAAAACTTAGTTGCTTCCCCCTGAGAAGCAATTGCATATCATATAGCTGAAATGTTTCCTCGGCTCTATCCCCTGGTGGAGATGACATTGTGTGTTGAACCACAGTCCTTGTAGTTTGAGGACAACACACTGTTGCGCGGCAACCGGTCTTAAATCGAGTTATTAAATGACCTAGTTGTGCAGCTATGTAAATCCCAGCTGTGATCTGACTCGCTAAGCAGCCTGGCTTTTCCTGTAAATTATGCACAGTGCTACGCTCAAGAATCTCATCAGGCTTATGATGCCTCTTGTGACTTGTAATATCAAATTAATTGGATAACATGGCGTTTTAAAAGTAAGTGAAGCATTGTTTGAGCAAGCACAGTGACTGAGTCAGGGTTATCAGTGGACAGGAGTCTGTATTTAACACTATTACACACAAGAAAGCCTGAAGATTATTAAACAGAGCTGACGGATTTACTGCACACATACGCATCAAGGCACTAAAACACACGCGCCCACACGCACTCACACACACACACACACATGCGAGCACACACTCTCTCTATCTCTTGAATGCAAAGATGGAAAATAACAATTGATGGTTAATTAAATGCAAATTCCCTGGACATTAATGCACATCCCTGTTCAGTCCTTGAAACAAAATCACAAACACACACATTTACACAAGGTGACTGAAATCTTCCTTTTCACATTCTCAACTCAGTGCCGAAATAAATACATGCTCACACACACACACACACACACACACACACACACACGCACACACACACACACACACACACACACACACACACACACATTAACGCATGAGAAAGAGTTGTGTGTACTATATGGTACAGTTTCTCTTTTTAGTCTAAAATTAGGCAGCTTAATGAATAAATTAAAACCCAAGGCACCACAGACTTGTCCATCAAACACTCCACACACA
>QMIH01000025.1:108248-141681 GCA_003987875.1 Clarias batrachus | reverse complement strand
ACACACACACACACACACACACCACACACACACACATACACACACGCACACACACACACACACACACAGAGAAACTGATGCTCGGCTATTAATTTAGACTGAAAAACACAAATATGTTTGAACGTCTATGTAATTATTTCCCCACAGTATTGCTTAATTGTTGCTTATATTCGGCTTGCGCTACACCTCCTGAGGTCTCTGTGATCTTTAAACGCTTGAATATCGAATGTGCTCTTGTCACTGCATATGCACACTACTTACAGTATTACGTTAGAATGTAGCCGGACCTGTCCTGTGCACAGAGCAAAAAAAAAAAGTGTGATGTCTTGATTTTTCATTTATTTGTAATACAGTTTTACTTTTACTTCACGGCATACTATAAAAAATATCTGTACAAATTTGTGCATGGCATTGGGTTAAGGCTGATTTATGCTTCTGCATCAAGCCTGCATGCAGGCGACGTCTTAGGCTATGCAAGTGGACTTTGGCGTAGGCTCCATTTGTGCGGTGATGTACTGTAGTTGTGTCATGCTGCAGTTACACTGCCAAACCACTAGTGGGCGGTAGGATTTCTTGTTGGAGTTGCCGCTAATAGATGTTAAACAACAATTACTGTGAGTTACTTTAATTTAAATTACTTCGATGGAAAAAATATATTTACAGTAGTCTCACCTCGACGTCGCCCATGTTCGCGTAGATTTCGAATGGAAGCATAGAAGGCAAAGCCGTAACACCTCAGTGGAAGAAGCCATAAAGGTGTTGCTGTCATGCAGACCAATCACAGTTGTTGCGATCTGCGTTGCCACGATGTGCATTTACATTTCTAGTCACAGAAGCATAAAACAGCTTTTACATAACAGCGATCTGTCATTTGAAGTGGTAATATCGCCACCTGCTGGCTATTATATGTAACTGTGTGATTTGCTTTCCCTCTGTAAAAATGCTCAATTATGTAGCAGGTGTTTAAAATCAGAAATGGAGGTGGTCTCAGACAGCGATGGAAACAGTATTGCATAATGAGAGAGAGAGAGACAGAGAGAGACAGAGAGAGAGAATGACTTACTAAGACTTCAAGGCCACAGTTAACTAATGTAAGCTCAGTACATTTGATACTTAAGTTAAGTACTTTTGTACTTTTTCTCAAGTAGGAAAGTACATGGAGGATTTCTACTTTTACTTGAATAATATTTTAACTTGGATATCTCGACTTTTACTCAAGGAGAGGGTTTACGTATTATGTAACCCTAAATTAGGTAAACCTGTACACCTTCCTGAGTCTTGCATCAAATGCAATTGTTTTCCTTCAACAGTGCCATCCATAAACGAGAGGGTCATCAAGTCATGCTGGCTGGAGTATTTCAGAGTGAGCGCTTTGCTAAACAGTGTGTGCCCCAAGGAACAGTTTAACACTATGGGTATGACACCTGTAGACAACTGATGACAGTTTTGTCTTTATTTGGCTTATATCTTCAAGTGTGATGGAAGAAACATGGCAGAAAGGGGCTGTGTTCTGTAAACAGAAGGGAGACAGCGAGCGCCAGAGAGCTGAGAATGCTTTAGTGATGCCTAGAGACATGAAGCGAGTGAATCAAATGAATTAGGTTTCCTTTCATTTTGCCCCGAGATTCAATCCTCTTGCATTTCAAAGCCTTAATTTTGATGCATAAATTCACAAACACAAGCTGCTGCTTGAAGCCAAGGATAAGCTAAATATTGCCTGTGACTGTTTTTCTGCATATCCAGCCTGCATACAAATGCTCAACAAACCCATACAGTGATGAATTAAAGACAAATTGAAATCAAACCCAATCTTCTTTACCTTCTCGATTCATGTTTCTGATGACATTTTTACACAATTCATCAGTATAGTTTTTTGTTTAAATTTTTCCATTGGAACACATTTCAATATCATGTTTTTTTTTCCTTGAAGTGCATCCAAGCCTTAATTATTAAATAAAATTGTATTTTTTTTTACCCAAATAAACGGTTCTGCAAACAGAATGCTTGATGATGACTTTTTTATGTTGCCTTTTGACACATTACAAACTGGAATTGCATTAAATTTTTATTAAACTGCAGTAAATCTGATCAAGGAAAACATTTACCATCTACAAAGCTCCATAGAACCAAATTCCTGATTGGATCTTCAGCTCAGGCTTCAGCTTATCTCCCAAAAAACATGCTGGGAATTGGACTATTCTCATGGAACTGACTTCTTTTTAAATAAACAAGATGTGTGTACTTGGTGCCCAGTAATAGATTGGCATGGCATGATATCCATGGTGTTTTCCTACTTTGCCTACAGCGTTTGACGACTAACGTGAACCAGGTGCTAGTTTATGTCTGGTACTAATACTAGTTTAGAGCCGGGTTAATAGCAAACCTCCTAAGAGCAGAGTTTGTTTTTCCATGCGCTAGAGAGTCATTATGTCACTTTATACATCTGTGTACATCTTTACTTTCAACATCTTTACAACATAACTTTTCTAGATTCTCTCTTTCCCTTTAATTGTAATAAGATGAAATGACAATAGTTGTGACACCAAACAATAGTTTGTGAAATTACGGTGGCTTAATGACTAGCACTGTCTCCTTGCACCATCAGGGTCGAGGGTTCGATTCCCGCGTCGGGTCTGTGTGCATGAAGTTTGCATGTTCTCCCCGTGCTTGGTGGGTTTCCTCCAGTTACTCCGGTTTCCTCCCACAGTCCAAAGACATGCATTTTAGTCTAATTGGTATTCCCAAGTGTGTGTTTGTGTGTGCCCCGCAATTGATTGGCACCATCAGGTACCCTGCTTTGTGCCCTAAGTCTCCTGGGATAGCCTCCAGACCACCTGTGACACTGTACATTCGCTTTTTTTTAGCCTTAACCTTTTAACTATTCCTACAAAGTCATTTCTAAAGGGCTTAACTGAGGGCAGTTTTGGCGTTACTCGTGCGGTTTGTCGCCCCCTAGTGGCTCTGCCAGTGTACTGATTGCAACACTAGACCACGACCACTGGCACGAGCTCTGAGTGGGAGTGGTGAGTGCGTGCATGTATGTGTGTGTTAAAGAGTGTGTTTGTGTGTGTATGTGTGTGTGTGTGTGAGAGAAAGAGTGAACCAGAGAGGGAGACGTTTCCCAGCCGCGAGGCATATGAGTAAATCCTGAAAAAAAAAAAAAACTCCTGTTCGTCGAGCGGCTCGAGCGTATTGGCGCGCGCGCTGAGGATGCATCCGAACAAGTTGGAGTCGAAGGCAGACGGAGCGTAGGAGCGCAAAAGTTTTCCAAGTCAGACGGAGAGGACGCGTCGCCACGGGACCCCGGGACGGTGAAGAATAATGTTCTGAAGCGGGGACGGAAGAGAAGAGAGTAAAACAGGCGATGAAGCCGGTGACGCGGAGCGGGAGGCGGCGGCCCCTCGCGCGCCTCTGCTGCGGCGGCTTCGGGCTGCTCGCGCTCGCGTGCCTCGCGCGCTTCCAACACCTGACAGGTACGCGCGAGCGCATCGTCTCGTTACCCACAGCCGCGTGCGCACACATCTCACATTAACGATGTGCTCCAGTTTGTTTTTAAAGCAATTATAGGTTGGATATATATGCATATTTTCTATTCTAGTCTAGTCTGTCTCATGCATGAACAATAGACTATAATCTTACTGTGCACCAGGGATAGAAACAACACCTTTCAATATTATCAGATCGTATTTCCTTCTGTGCATTATGGGTTGTTTTAGTGTCTCCATCAGTGTTACACCTGCGTCACACCTACAGCATCTCTGGCGCCTTCATCCTCCGGTTTTCCATTCTTCATTACACTGCACTTAAAAGAGAAACAGATTACATCAACCCTGATCCTGAGCAAGAAATTGTTCATTAGTACCATGCAATTAAGTCCAGGAACCACACCCTGACTGGCTTGAGTAAGGCTTGACCCTATCCATAATAATCCATAAAGAGGTCATGCTTTCATGCGAACATTTATTGAAATATATATACTTCTATGCACACTCATCCTTTTTTATTTTATTTTATATTTTTATTGGGTTTTGAAGAAAGGACATGGAAACCACTACCACTACTTCCACTACTACTACTACTACTACTACTACTATTGCATGTTGCAGATCTACATCTGATTAGGCATACCATGAATCTATATAGAATTCCAAAGAAGAAGAAAAAATTCTTCGCCCAGACCAACTTTTAAACTAAGAATTTCAATATCTAACAGTGTAAAAATGACACAAACTCTGTATTTCTCCAGGTACATGCTTGAACATTTTTGACCCTTCCCTCTCTGGTTTAAAAAAAAAAAAAAAAAACGAAGCAATCAATGGTTGAGCAATACATACAGTAAAGTTCTTCTAATAATCTAATCTTTATGCAACCTGCAGATAAATCTCATGGCTATATGATTTCATGTCTTCGGCTTAAACCACATAATACACACTGCATAACCTTTTAATCCTATATTGTACCGTTTTGGTTGCTTCTTGCTACGGTAGTGATATGAGATTAAAATAACTTTAACTGGTTACTGTACCAAGTGAAAGAGCGAAAGCTTGACCGAAAAACTAGGTAGCCTCAACTGGGTTACTGTGACTGCCTAATCAAGCAGCAGCGCTCGAAGCTGTGGTGTAGCTGAACAATCTAATCACAGTGTAAGCTGTTGCTGATGTTCCAGTGTAATCTCACAGCATGCACTGAATGAATGAAGGGGTGTTTCCTGTGGTTCTGTGCATCTCTGGGGCTAATGCACTTGCCTGTTGCCTGTTAACTCGAGCTAGCTAGCTAAAACACAGAGTGCATTTTGTTATCTAATCGGTGGATTTGGTTTTTCAGACGGTCAGAAAAAATCTGGTAGAAACCAGTTTTAGCATGCATAGGATATAAACAAGCTGATTGCACAAGCACTCCACAATGTGGACAAATCTGCTGACTCGCATCCATCGGTCACTGGCTTCCCATAAAAATTAGAGAACAAATCTGTCTGACCAGATTAGCAAAAAAATTTCATACAGATGAAATTTTTCACTCATGCTTTTGATTTACATTTTCTTTCTCTCTCGCTCTCACTCTCCATCACTCCCCGATCGGGTTTCCAGCTCCTGACAGTCACCACATAGACGAGCCTCTTTCTTTCCTAAAGTCAGTCCATGATGTAGTTTAGTACTAGCTCAAGAACTTCATATTGCCAAGGTTTTTTTTTTTTAAATCTGCAGACTCAATAATGCCTTATAATGTTCGAAAATGAAACAATTAAATTATGTTTCTCCAGCTGAGTCAAGAAAAACAATTAGAGCTTGTCTCACATCTTGTTAAAGCTGCTTCAGGCTTATATTCTTCATCACATATTCAGTTATTGTGTAGAGAACACCGTAAGTATCTAAGCAAAGCGATTCTTCGGTGGATAAAGTCTTGTACCTGACGCGAAGCAATAAGTACGAAAATCTCGCAGCTGTCACAGCTTAATCCTCTAAAGCACATGCCTAACTAAGGAGCCTGTAGGCTGTAATTACCTGTGTGGAAAAATGACCGCAGGACGTCAGTGTGTAAAGTACGGTTCTATGTAGAAGTTATCTAAAACAACGTTCGCATGTTTAACATGTGCATATTTTATATTTAATTTCATAGATTGTAAATAAAAAGTTAAAACTACTCGAGAAGACCAGCTTGGTGCATTTTGAGAAAAGTTACACCAGGCCTAATGTCAGTATGCAGTAAAATCAGGGGAAAGTGTAAATTCTGTCTTAAGTCACTAAACAATCTAAGATCTGCGTAACATGTTTTAGGTAATAACCTTTTCGTTAATGCATGGCTCAAATGAAAGAGATAGCATGTGTACTGTACATTGCACGCTTTATACAGTACCAATGTATATAAGTTGTAATGGTGTTAATAAACTGCTAAAGGTATTACTTAATGGTAGAGACAAAAGTATGAAAATCATATTTATATCCATAATTTGTTTTTACATAAGATGGAGAAGGAGCCTGCAAAATAAAATGGGAAAAAAGATCAAGTGAAAGCTGTATTGTTTTTTTCCTGTCATGCATGGCTTTTAACAGGGGTGGATGTGTTACTGGGGTAAAAAAAAAAAAGAAAAAAAAGAAGTGCACAGAAATAAATTAAAATCTAAAATAAGAAAATTGTACAGAAGGGATTAGGTTCGCGCGCGTCGACTCTGGAGAGCGGATCTGTGTTCTCCTAGCGCCGGCGTGTAGGCCTGTCCATGATCAGCACTTGTTAATTAGGGAACGTACAAAGCAAGCTCCACAATAAAGCCACAGGTGATCAGCTTATCCTTTTGATGGTAGCTGGGAATAAAATAAATAAATAAAAAAAATCAAAGAAGAGAAGCAGGGCATGCAGGTTATGTAAGTGTTATATAATTCACATGAAGGGTTTGTGGCTGTTGTGTACTGTAGTAGGTGACATGACACAAAAAATCCTAAATGCAACTTTAACTGATTGTATGATTGTTAATGATAGTGAATGTGTGTCTAGGCAGCATGTCCTTTTGAGTACAGCATTTATTATTTTTTATTTTTTTCCTAAAGTTACAGAAAAATAAATTCCAAAAAAAAACTGCTAGATTTTGCATGCAACAATTGAAGCAGTTGCAACAGTCAAAGTCGTCAGAAGAACTGTGGGTGGATGCTCAGTAAAACTTAGTAGCTAATTCAGTGTTTCCCACACATAGAGTACTCTTGGGAGAGCTGCCAAGGTATACTGATGGCCGCCCAAGTACTGTATATCTGCCCACCCTTTTTAAAAATCTGTCTGGGAGAACAATGCCACCCGCGACTGATTAACTAATAGTGGACAGTTTCCTCTCGCGCTGCAGTAGAATCTCTGAAATGTGAAATTAATAGAAATATCAAATAAATCAAATTATTTTGTATCAAATCTCAAGTGTATTTGTTGTCTGTTGTATGTAGTGGACCTGGCAGGTAATGTAGTAGACCTGGGCGGTATTGCTGGTCCTTCCTAGTTTACTGCGCTTCAGAGTTCTGTTTTTTTTTTTTTTTTTTTAGACGTCTTTGCTCAACAGCATTTATTTGCATCCGCCTAAAACTAAAACTAGTCTACATATATTTTACTGTATATATGCAGTGGGGATTAAAATATTAATTATTGTTATGCAACCATGTGATCAGATCTGTTGAAACTCGAAATATTCATTTTGCATATTTAAAACAAATAAATCTTTTTCTTTTTTCAATTAAATTAGTTTATGTATTAATTGTTGAAGTATAAGGAATTTCCGGAGTTGAGTGTGCTGTATTGGCTTTGGTAAAAGCAAAATAGTGAGTAGTGATTTGCGTCTCATATTATTAGATTTGCGAATACATTAAATTATACACAGTACATTAATGTGTTCTACATTAAATTACATACAGTATATATTAAATTGAAAAAATGGGGGGGAAAACCTCAGCAGCAACCTCTTTTCCTCTCTTGTCCATTTCAACCACTCAGCATTCAGCATCACCAGTAAACTAATCACTGACCTGATCAACTGCGCCTGTTTTTCACTGGTTCAGACCTCAAGTTAGATGCACCAGTTAGGTGGATTTTTCTAAGCTTGAATGGTTCATAGACCATGGTGTGGCTTAACAGAAAAGCAACAAAAAAATTCCACTGAAATTGATCGGGTACATGGACTGGACTGAAAAGGAGAATCAAATACTTGCCAAAAATGAGAGCCAAAAAACGTCCTTCAGGAATCCTGGACTACATTTTAAAAAAAATCTAGTTCTTTGGAAGCAAAATAGGAAAAAAATGAGTGGTGGCTCAAGATGTTTAAACAGTACTGTACAGTTTGTGTACTCAATTTGAAAGGTATACTGTAGTCTACACTGTAGGTCTGGTACTGTACTGTATAAATTTAGCTCCATTTCTTTTACTCCACTCAATTAGCACCAGTGACACATCGATCTCACACAAGCACCACACATTCCTCACTTTCTATAAGGAAAGCATAAAGAAAAGGTGTTGAAGATGTAAATTGCCACATTACTTCACCCTCAGATCAGTGTTTTGGTATGGACCATAACCGCACAGGAAAAATCTAGTTTCGCTTAATTCATTTTGACGGGTCTCATGATGATAGCAGTAGAGTCTGTTATTAGAATTATCGGGCGTATGGATCTCCAAAAATATTGCGGCTCAATATAGCCAACTGATTAGTGCGCATTCATGTTATTTGAACTTACTTTCTGAATAAAAGCTCTAATGTGCTGTGTTTTGGCTGATAGATTAACAGACTAAACATAGTACTATTTAGTATTGTAATGATATGGCTATTATATTCAGTCTTTAATGTTTTTATTTAAAATTTTATCATCTATGAACACTATACGGATAAAAAACAATTTCTGTCATCTATGAACACTATATGGTTAAAAAAGTATTTGGCCAAGCCTGTCAGTTATTGAATTGGGCAATCTTAATGCTTCAGCATACCAAGACAACTTAGACAATGCTATGCTCCACCTTTGTGGCAACAGTTTGGAGAAACTTTTCCCCAGTGCACAAAGCAGTGACTATAAAGACATGTTTTGATGAGTTTGGTGTAGAAGAACTTGACTGGACCTAACACGGAGCCCTGACCTCTACCCCATCGAGCACCTTTGGGATGAACTGGAACGGAGATTGCGAGCCAGGCCTTCTCGTCCACCATAAATGTCTGATCTCAGCATAACTGCTCTACAGAATGAATGGGCACAAATTCCCACAGAAACACTCCAAACCTTTGTAGACAGCCTTCCAAGAAGAGTGGAAGCTGATATAGGGGAACCGACTCCATATTAAAGTATATGTGCTTGGATACAATGTCATTGCAGGTTTCACCAAATCCTCTTGTCCATGTGATGCAAGTTTATTAATGCGACAAGTAAAAGAGGATGTGTGTAGTGCAGCAGGGATTTAAAGAGAATATAGCGCCCTGTACACTCAGCATTAAAATGCGTTTCACTATGAAGCGCATATACTGTATACATAAAGTAATAGGGATATGACAACCATAGTAATAGGTGTAGAACATGCCCAAATTGGGTTTAGATCTGAAAAGAGACACAGTTGTGGATATTTGGATCAGTAGACATTTAGCGACAGGAGCATTGCTTTACACCACAGCACATACTGTACCTCCAGGCTTGGAGTTTTAACACAGTCACCATTTCCAAATTGCCTGTAGTGTGTAACTGGTTGTCTGACTGTGCTTGTGCTTGTCTGGTGCCCTAAGATCCCTAAGATAGGCTCCAGGCTCCCTGTGACCCTTTACATAATGAGCAGGGTAGAAAATAGATGGATGGCTCTATGTATAAATCTTGTAAAGGTAATCTCTTTGTCCCATGGACATAGGACATGACTCAGCCTTGAACAGCATTTTAAAGAGAAATTATCTTTCAATTATAACACTTCGGCAAGTTCAGTTGGAGCTCTATCATACCCTGATGTACAGCTTTCAGATTTAAGGACCAAAGGGCAATAGTGACCCCCTGCCTCACATTCATTCAGCTACATGAACTTCAAAAAACAAACAAAAAAAAACACATTGAACCAGCGTGGAGTTGCAGTGCTATTCAGCTGCAGCTGTATTGCCAAGAATTCATACCAGATGTATTGCATAAGACGCATATCACAACTGTATGGCCAATCCACAATTCACAATGCACATGCACACGTCTGTCTGTTTACGTAATATTTTCACATAAACATATTATTATATGTATGTATATCATTTATTTATGTAAAATAAAAACGGTGGTAAGGATGAGTAATTTTTTTTGTCGTTATGAAGCAGAACAAAGATGCCACCCTGACTCATGAGCATAATTTGATGGACATCAATGACAGAGTAATTAATGCAGTGAGACATGGAGCAGAGTTACTGTCCCCCTCCCGAATGTGATTATTTTTCAATTACAGCTCATACAGAAATATTTTATTCTTGGTATCCCGCAGCAGTGATTCCCTCACCGTCTGCAGTTTTTGTCTATCTTAAATTTTTTATTGGATTTATTTTTCAAAAAAGCTGCTTGTCATGTTACCAAGAACTTCATAAAAGTCTCCTTGCAAAAAAAAGGAACAATGATTTTGCTTATTTCTTTGTTAATAGTTTTTTAATGAAAAATCAGTCTTAGTACGTCCAAAGAAGATATTTAGTTTAAAATACAGCTCCCGTTTTCTGATGAAAGCTTGTAGATCAGGTTCTACAAAATCATTTCATGAACAAATAAACCATTCTTAAACTATTCTTAAGAAACCATACCTAGCTCACCCGAACGTAGCAATTTGTCACCTCTGACTAGCGTTTACTCAATTCTGGCTAGTGTTTAATCACCTGTGACTTTGTGCTTACTCACCTCTGACTATTGTTTCCCCACCTCTGACTAGCGTTTGCTGACTTCTGACTGGTGTTTACTCACCTTTGATTAGCGTTTATTCATCTCTGACTAGCGTTTACTCACCTCTGACTAGAATTCACTCACTTTTGACTAGTGTTTTTCCATCTCTGACGATCGTTTGCTGACTTCACTGGTGTTTACTCACCTCTGACTAGCTTTTACTCACTTCTGACTAGCGTTTTTCCACCTCTGACTATCGTTTGCTGACTTCACTGGTGTTTACACACCTGTTTTGTGGTGTTTTTTTTCCACCTCTGACTAGCGTTTACTCACTGCTTCACCTCTGACTAGCATTTTTTCACTCTGATTAGAATTTTTTTCACCTCTGACTAGCGTTTGCTCACCTCTGACTAGCATTTCAGTACGTTTGACTACCGTTTACACACTTCTGACTAGCATTAGCACATTTGCATTTGCTTAAATTATTCCCGGAATGGCTTTTCATTCCGGGAATAACTCAGGTTATTTATATTGTTTTTGTGAAAGTTTGACAACATGGCTATATGGCGATTTTTTTTTTTTTTTTTTCAAACTTTTTATTGTGTAGTCATCATTACAGATACAAATTTTAAGCGATTGTCCATTTTTAACAGTATAAACATGCAGAAAACAATAAAACAAGCATCAAGTACAATCAAACATGAACTAACAACCACACCCCAAAAAAATACAAATAGAAAACCCTCTAACTAAAAAATAAACAAACAAAAAACAAACAAACAAACAAAAAACTACACTAAACAGAAGGCAGAAAATTGAGAGATTTAAAATATGAAATAAAAGATTGCCATTTTTTAAGAAAGCTACTCCTCCCAGAGCATCTAATCTTTTCTAGTTTTAGAAAGGACATGGTATCTATAAGCCATTGAGATGCACTAGGAGGCTTGGCAGATTTCCAGTGGATCAGAATACGGCGCCTAGCTATTAAAGAGGTAAATGCCAAAACGTCCAGTTGTTTGGAACTGAACTGAGACCAGACCCGTGGAACCCCAAAAATTGCAATAGCAGGGCAAACATCAATGTCAACCCTGAGCACCTGTGACATCACTGTAAAGTAGTTAACCCAGTAATTCTGCAGTTTAGAACAAGTGAAAAACATATGACTTAAAGTACACTGAGATGATTGACATCTGTCACATCTGTCCTCTACAGTAGAATATATTGCAGATAGGCGGGCCTTAGAAAAATGAATTCTGTGTAGTACTTTAAATTGTATAAGGCTCAGACGAGCACATATTGTACTAGAACGTATTCTGTCCAAAGCAGCGGCCCACCATTCCTCTTCAAACTCCTCTCCAAGCTCCCCCTCCCAGGCTCTTCGAATTTTATCAATAACACCCCCATCTAAAGATAATAACCGACCATAGATTCTTGAAATTTGGGACATATGGCGATTTTTGAAACGTGGAAATGACAAGCCTCCTCCAGCCGATGCCAATATATATACTGTATATATATAATTGTGTTGTGAATATGTAGGTCTAGCGAGGTAGTGATGTGACCTATAGTTTTTAGAATTTTCAACTTTTTTTTTTCATTGAAGTGCGTGAAGGATTGTGGCCCGCCCTACCTTGATCATAATTCATAGTTTAACCACCTCTTTGTTTTTTTTACCACAGCCCTGGTTCTTAACGAATATACAAAACTGAGACCTTTTAGAGCCACGGTGACATTAATAGGATTCATAGGAGCGTTCTTCCAATTTGGAGTCTCACTGTTAAAGGTGTCTCGTAGAATCATTAATCATCAACAGACCCTCACTCCCACCCCTCCTGAAAAACCTTTTAAAGCATGTGTTTATTATGCGTGTGATGTCTGCCGCACGCTGATGTTGATGGGACTCATTTGACTTGCATATGGCTCTGGGCCACGTTCTCTTTACGCTTGCAGCATGAAAGACACATCGCAGCACGGCATTTGGCCGAGTGTGCCCACCACCATGCTCTCCTTAACCGTGGCTGAATAACGGAAACGTAAAAGGAAGCAAGAAAGAACGAGCGCTGGGTGCTACCTGATGATCGTTAAACAGATCTGGATAGCGGAACAATCTGTTCCCGTCCCTGCCTCCTCCCTCTCTCTTTCGCTCGCCGTGTCTCTGTCTGCAACCACCCCCCCCCCCAAACACACACACACACACACACACCTTTTCTGTCTTGCCATGATTATGTGTATCACATAGTGGGTAAATATACCCACCTTACCGAAAACCCGATCATCTCTGTGTGTGGCACGAGAACCATGCTTCATTTTTATTGTCTGAGTGTGATGATGGAGGAACGGCAGTAAAACACACTGTTGATTTTCACCATATATAGCTTGGCAAAATGGAGGGTCCAAATAAAGCATGTCCATAAGAAGCTGAGGAAGAGAGAATGATAAGAGATGTTTTTTCGGCCACTCAGAGACTCGTTTCAGCAAAGGCACGGTGTATGAGTGTTTATGGAAGGAAGTGGAAAAAATGGCTTTTGTATATAGATTTGTTCTGTCTTTATCTCAATCCTGTTATGATGTATTGAGGGGGTCAACCTGTTTACACAAATATTTTAATTTCAAGGGTTCACTCAAGCACGTTCGATGATTCAACGTTGGAGAAATAATCATCTTGGTTTTCATCCAAGACATCAGTTGCTGATGAGAACAAAAATAGGGCGCACATAAAATCGGAGTAAACGAAGCCTTCATTGAAGCCAGAGGCGCATTATTGGTAAGGGACTCATATCTGCTGTCTCTGTCTGGGCTTTGAAGTCTTAAAGGGCCATCAGCCTGTTCATACACCTACTGTACATGTCTTTAATGGAGAAATTCACCCCCGAACCACTTGCACAGTAAGACCTGTAATTAGCAGTAGTCTTCATTAGTGATGAAGTTTAATGTTAAGTTTTCTGCACTTTTGTTGACATTTACTTTACTATGCAAAAGCCTTGAGCCATCCCTCATTTTTTCATATGAAATCAAATTAAATGATGTAGATTAAATTAAAGAAACGGAAATAAATGTTTTACTGCAGGCTGCAAGGTGCCATTTATATACAGTATATGTAACAACCTCAGCAGCAGCCTCATCTCCCCTCTCGTCTGTTCCAGTACACTAATCACTGACCTGATCATCTGTCATCGTCTACACCATCGTCTCACTCATCCATGCCTTAAGTTATATGTTTTTTTGTTTTTTTTAATGCTTGAATGATTCATAGGTCACTGTCTGGCTTAAACACACACACACACACACACACACACGCACACAAAAAATGTTCCCCTGAGACTGGTCAGGTACAGGGCCAGGATTGAAAGTGAGACACCAAATGAGAGACATTTGAGGAATAGCGCTCCAGGAAGCCTGGAGCGCTATTCCTCAAGACTGCTTTAAAAATACAAGAATGTCTGGCTCAATGGAAGAAAAATATGAAGAAATCAGGGGTGGCTCTAGACTTTTGCATAGTACTGTACATCTGTTTCTGTTCAGTTAACAGTTTACCCACAATGCCAGTTGTGGATTTACTGCTTGCTTTGCAAGTTGCCTCGTCATATAAATACTGTAGGTAAGTGGAGAAGAAAGAATATGCGATGTCGCAACTTAAGCTCTTTTTTACTTTTCTGGAATATTTAAAAGCAAATCCAAATAGCCCACTATATAAAAATCTGTTGCACATTGCTATAAACTAAACATGGCATTTTCAGAAAGTACAGTTTAGTTATTCACTTCGGAAATAGCGACTTCCCAAGAAGTGATACAACTGTTCATAATGTTTCACAGTATTCTGCATTAACATGTCATTACTCATGGATTCCCGAGGCCAAACATCGCAATTAATCTCGCAGTGATTCAGCGAGCCAGTCTGATTCAGGACGAAAAACAAACACGAGTGACTTGTGCCCACTGCAAGCCTCCAGTATTTGTCTTGTTCATTTTGTTACTTCATGACTCGAATCAGTCAGAGGGTCGATAAAAATCCTACTTGTAGACAAAAGCGCTTCCAAGTGGGCCCACTCATGTTTTCTACATGTCTGAGATTGTCTGGATGTGTTGGACGTTGCTGTAGCATAAAATACTGTCCAATCAGGCCAATTCTGCGTGCATACACCACCAGAGCGAATCTGAAATGAAGCAGTTAAGGTGTGATTGAGTTCAGGACAATCAATTCCATAACCGTTGAAATCGAAATTACGGACTATTGCAGTTTATTAATCGCTAAATGTGCTAAAAGCTAAATGCTTGATAGTAAAATCTACAAAAGGCCAGGCAGGAATTTATGTCAAGTTTGTAAAAAATGTAGGTATTTGTTTATCATCATCATCATCATCATCATCATAGTCTTCTGTACCACTTAATCCTGTAAACAGGGTCGCAGTTTATACAAGGAAACTTGGGGCATGAGGCGAGATACACCCTGAACATCAAAGTGCCAATCATACACACACACTCATTCACACATTTACCAGATGTTCTTATCCAGAGCGACTTACAAAAGTGCTTAAGTTTTCCTAATCTGCATGTCTTTGGACTTTGGGAAGAAACCAACCAAGCACGGGGAGAACATGCAAACTCCACACACACAGAGTCGCGAATCAAACCCGGAGCCTGGAGGTGTATAGTGACAGTTTGTGCTAACCACTAAGCTACCGTGCCGTCCAGCATTTGTTTATATATTCGTTTATTTTTTTAATTTGAGTTGATATTTGTGCTATCATTTGTTGTTAGCCTAGATAAATATGTTGTAAATACAAAATGGCAGATGTAACACTTACATATTGCACTTTAAATTACTATATGTAATCAAATATAATTATACAGTAAATAATCAAATTATATGTAGGCGTTCAGCATTAATTTAAGGGGTTGAAAATATTGTATCAACTGTTTAGAAATTACAGCCATTCCATTTTTTCAGACTCAGAAGTAATTGGACAATCTAGCAAAATGATAAATATAAGGACTAATTTCGTACTTGAGTGCATTGACTGATGTTTGAAAGCTTCCTCCCTTGAGCTGCTTTGCCAGTGCTGTAGGGCATCTTGTTTGTGGGTCTTTCTGTCTTCATGCTTGTCTTCATTCAGTAAGTAGAAAGCAGCTCGATTGGGTTGAGGTCCGGTAACTGACTCGGCCCCTGAAGAACATTCCATTTCTTTGCCTTGGGTTATTTATGGCGAGTACATTTGATGGCATTTTCCATCAGTACTGTGAAACATTGTTGCACTGATCGAACGCTCTATACACTTCAGAATACATCCCGTGACTTCTAACAGCATTCACATCATCATCATCAGTAAACACCAGAGACCCAGTTCCATTGGCAGTCATAAACGCACGTGTCATAACACTGCCTCAACTATATTTGACGGATGATGTGGTATGGTTGGGATCGTGAGCACTTCCTTTCCTTCTCCATATTCATATAAGTTAATCTTCTTTTCATCTGTCCAAGAATATCTTGTAACAGAAGCGGGTAGGCCAGATACTGTATATTCTTCAGATGTTTTCTAGCAGACTCTATCCTGGCCTTCCTGTTCTTGAGCATTATCAAGGGTGTGCATCTTGAGGTAGAACCTCTATATTTACATTCGTGAATCAGTTTGTGATCAGATAGCAGCTGTCGAAACTTTATAAGTAGTTTATATAGTAGAAAATGTTAATATTTGTCTTACAGTGTCAGAAGCTTCAAACTCAGACGCGGCTGAAGACGTCAGCCATGACTGGACCGGACGCAAGCTGTTGCAGGACCGAATCGAGAACAACACTTCAGAACCACCTCGAGCAGGTAAGATCCGACTTATTTTCGACCAGCTCTGACAGTTCAGCGGTAAAGAATTGGTGTTTGGAAAGGTTCTGGAACTAGTCTCGTTTATAAGAATGTTACCTAGACAGATAATTTAACACTTGTTTGATTTACAGTCACGCTTAAAAATGTAAACTGTAAGCACGAACCATGTTTGGTTATCTGATCATCTTACCGTTTGTGCCGCGTCCCTGTGTGTGGCTGGAGCTCTGTGTATACTTAGGTGTGTGTGGGTTTACTTCAGCAGGCCATGGAGGCAAACAGGAGTTGTGTGCTTCTCCAAACTTAGAACCAGCAAAGGGTAAAGCTGTCTTTTCCAGAAGAGAAAATGTTCTGAAGTGGCTGCGAGAGCTTGCCAAAAATCTGCAGCGAAGGAGATGAGAGAGCGAAAACAGAGAGTAAACAGAATGATGGATGAGAGTAAACACAAGAGGTTTCAGTGAATACGAACTAAATACAAGCAAACAGTAATGCCGGCATGATACGGACACAAACCACATATACGTACTGTACATACAGGATATGGTGGAGCTCCTTATATAAAGAATGGTTTTAGTTGTAATGCTTCTTTAACATCGTAAAGGTTTCTTAATGGAGCACATGGCAGCTATAATCCACTTGCTAAGCTCTTTAGAGGCTCTTGGTAATTGATAAGTGTTCTTAAAGTGCCCATAAAATTCAAAAAAGGTGGTTTTATACCTGTCTCTTGGGATCGTGGATTGAAATAAGCTAAAAAAAAGAAAAGAAAAGACAAAAATATTGTCTCATAGGCATTCTTACTTTAAACAAATTGACGCTTCATCAAATCTTCCGATCAAATGCTCCAGAACAACATGTACAGCAGGTATGAAAGCAGCTAATCTACAGTAGCAGCAGGAGTTTCTCAAATTTCTTGAACTTCCCTTCCAGAGCAACCCTCGTGTGTTGAAAACTGCGTGTACTTACAAAACGTCTCCGTACAAAACTTTGAGTTCAGCTTGAACATATTTGACCTCACGCCAAAAACATGACAGGCCGCGCTAGTCATGATGTGAGGGTAAAATACAGCAAATGTGTGCCTATAGCATGGTGAGGAGAAAACATTTGAAGGTTTATTTGTAGGCCATGTGTTTGTGTACATAGCAGTGAGAAAGCGAGAGAGAGAGAGAGAGAGAGAGAGAGAGTTGTCCAGAAAGCTAATTTCTCAATACTTTTATTTCACTTCCTCTTGTTAGACAGCAGACTTTTCCCCCCGTGGGAAGCCCAATGCCCTGGCTGCCTCATGAGGCTCACGGCAGGAGAGGGAGAGGGAGAGGGAGAGGGAAAACTCTGCTGTAACAAACCAGTGACAAATGACCCACAGCTCACCACCAGTCCAATACATGACGGTCGTAAACCTCTCCTGTGGGAAAAGGAACATGACAAAGTACAAGTATTTTTTGAGAAAATTATGTGGTCAGGAAGTTAAAGTCACCTTTTAGATTATGGCTCGAGTCAAAATCGTAACGTCTCTGATATTTACTGTATCAAAAGTAGTTTTCTGATAGGCATAAGAGGCGTCTCATCTGGAGGACTGTGGGTTAAGGCAGCTGGTCTTTATTAAAACATGGTTAATCTAGCTGCACAGAAAATTCAAGGGCATGGCTTTTTACATATTTAGCCTCCTATTGCATAACAACTTACTATTTGTTTCTAAGAAATCAAAATTTACATTATAGGAAGAATGTTTCTATCTATATATCTATCTATCTGTCTATCTATCTGTCTATCTATCTATCTATCTATCTGTCTATCTATCTATCTATCTGTCTATCTATCTATCTATCTATCTGTCTATCTATCTATCTATCTATATATCTATCTATCTATCTGTCTATCTATCTATCTATCTGTCTATCTATCTATGTAATATACATAGTTGGCAAAAGACAGGCTTCATGTCACCAACTTGAACTGCTGCAGTAACGAAAAATGAGAAAGATATAAAGTGCTCATTTTATTAAGGAAATACAGTGGAGCAAAAGTCAAAGATACCAGAAATATTAAAAATGAAGTACAGACATGTGGAAAGTTAACTAACGGAGTATTTGTACTTCATTACGTTACAACACTGACTAAACTGCAGTAAGAAATCCTAAAAGCTCTTCAACAAAGTTGAGGTCTACCTGACTTGCTGTTTGAAAACTGTACATCAAAACACAGAATCAAATGGCTTTTAAATCGTCTCATGGGTACTTTATACTCCAACTATACTGGCTCTACAAGCAAAAGAAAAAAAATCCCTTTTATGCTTCCACAAGAATAACTGTTTTTTTTCCCGTTGATTTATCTTTTGATTTAGTGTTATTGTTAAGTGTTTGTGGCATTTTATATANATATATATATATACACAAAAAATTACACATTATACAAAAAAAATAGACATTATGACATGCAATGAAAATACTTATACGACTGCCTGTGATCTAAATTAGAAAGATTTCTCTACAATGAAAATATTGCACTAGAGAATAAAACTAAAATGCTTCATCTTGCATTTTTTTGTTCGGGTTCGTCCCAGAAAACTCTTGGGGACAAAATTAAGTACCTTTAGGAGCCAGGTCAAAGAAATTATTTTAGTGATCCAATTTCATAAAATTTGTTTGATACTATTAAAGTTTAAAAGAACATAATAAAGAAATACAAACATTATAACACCTGAATTATAACAACAATCAACTTTACTGATTAGTTTATGGATATAAATGAAACATAGTAGAAATATATTTTATGGCAGTTTTATTTTGAACATGACTTTAGACCCTTTGCAGACATGCGCCTACGATGATGCCACTCACAACAGTGGATAGTGGATCATTAACTGACATTAGGCTACTCTGTATTTTTGTTAGTAACTACGTTTGAAGTGGATTTTGGAGCCAAAGAAAGAATGATTACCTGATTACCTACCAGATTACCTGATGCTTTGTCACACAGACAAAAGAGTAACCTAGCAGTTTGATGTTCTGCTTCAGTTCTGCTGGTTATTTTCACATGCAGTATGTCGCAGTTGACTCATTCAAAAGAGAAACAGTCATGTGAAAATGGATGAAGATACGAATAGTTATATTGTTTTGCAGCAGTTTGATTTGTCATAGCGTTAGCATTAGCGTTAGCATTAGCGCTCATCCAGAATTGAACATGGTGGACAAAAGTTTTATCGACAACTAAGGAATTGTAATCTTATGTTTGATTATAAAAATATATGATAGATTGTTTTTCCTAGAAAAAAAAGTTTTAAAAATATAATAAAAAAATATAAAATGGTGAAAGTATGTATTATAAAGTGTGTTATCTAACAGTGAGATTTGTTCTGTTTCATTTTTAATTGCCTCTCAAAGTTTTTCTCATCTTTGCATCACTAAATAGCGTCTTATGTTTTGCTAGAACCCGGACTAATTTTAATAAGCATTCATACTGAAAGAGTAGCTCAGGGAGCATAAGGAATCATTTACACACTCGACCTGGTCACCACATTGTGTGCGATAATCAAAGCTAAATGTGATCAAATGAAACATTAGCGTGTATGACTGTTTATTTTGGCCAGGTGCTGTATAATAAGTGCTCATGAGAGACCTACTTGGTGTTCACAGCTTGCATTACTAAAAATAGGACCAATCCTTGTGTGAAACCTGGCGAGATTGTAGGCGAACCTTAATCATTGTTATTAATCATGACATTTCCATTTCCATATACGCTTCCTTTTTATGCTTCCACCTTACAGTAGCGATACGAAAAACACCTGCGAGATGATTTTCGGAAGGATTCATAACCTAAAAGAGACTATTTGGTTTGTGACGATTTCACACAATCAAGTGCATAAACAAAGCAGATAATTTAAAAACCAAGATGTAATACTAAAGGGAATGGAGGTGCAAATGACAGTGGTCTTATCCTAGGTGCTTTGACACTGTCTGTGTGTGTGTTCAGATTTAAATGTGGGTGTACTGTAGCCCAAACCACTTTTTTGTTTGTTTATTTGTTTATTTTTTGATTATGAAGTATGAAATATGAACCCTAGCTGATGGTTCAACAGAAACAGGTTTACCCTGTTGGTAGAAAGGCCACCCTCTCTTCTGTTATAGCAACACTCGCCAATCATGGGCATGTGTGAGTGAAGAAGTGAACAAGTAGCGTCTTTCCTCTGAGTGAGTTATGCTGCCCTGTGATGCAACACAAGCAGCATTTAAAACACATGGGTTCAGCTGGCCTCACGTGTCTTGGAGGAAGCACATGTTAGTCCTCACATTCCCTGGTTAGTAGCTGTCTTATGATAGGAGAGAGTTGGCTGGCAGCCGACTGAATTGGGGACAGAAAAATCCCTCCAGAGGTAGAAATGCCAGCATTGCCAGCATGCCATAAATAAAAGCAAATACACACACAGGCTTGGCTCTTTCTATCCTGCAAACATGAAAAATACACCAGTAAATAAAATTCATCACGAGCCACAGGTGGAAAGAAACGCTACTGGTGTTGGCTTCACCAGCCTTCAGCCAGACCATGCTTCGATTGCGACAAATCCCCATTGCCAGACTCAACCCGGGGAGCCATCCAGCCTGCCCCAGGAAAGGAACAGAAGTCTATTCAAGCCATCTGTAAGCCTAACCAGTGGACCATCTCATTCTTGACCGGCTGAAATGCCAGATATCAACACGTGATCCATGTGTCTACATCCTTGACGGGGTGAAGCCCTTGGGGCAGGTGTGACACTAACAGAGGGTGGAAGGATTCCCCAGTAGACAGTATGATCTGTTAGGTTTAGGATGGCGCACTTGATGGCCAGACAGTCGTCCTCAATGGTGCTATACTTTATCTTTCTCGCAGACAGTTTGCATCTAATGTACAGCATCAGACGCCCCTCTCCCTTCACCACCCTGGACAAAACGGACCCCAGCTCTCTGTCCAATTGGTCGGTCTGCAAGAGAAAAGGGAGCGAGAAATCGGGTAAATGCAGCAACAGGCCCCCAAATAAAAACCAGGTTAAAAGCCGTTTGCATGTCTCAGTCTATTGGTGCCTCCTTTTTAGTGAGGTCAGTCAGTGGACCGGTGACATCTGAAAAATTTCTAACATCTATAATAGTCGGCCAGCCAAGAACTATCTCACCACATTTTTGGTGTTTATGTCTTAGGCAGGCCACAATCACTACTCTAATCAATTTGGGGATCCACCTGGCTGTGTCCTGAAGGGAAACCCAAATATTGTATACTGTACGACCACCCCATGTTGCACACTTCTTTGGGTTTGCAAAGAGCCGTGCCAATCTTAACAATCTCAGAAGGTGCCGTCTGTGCTGTTGCCAAGCATTATCATTAGATGTTGTCAAGATAGGCCACGGTAAAACCCCGAAACATCGCAGGAGCTCTGAACAAACCGAAGGCAAGTGTCACAAATTGTTGTAATCTGAATCTGGAAAAGGTGTATGCATCAAATTTAGACATTACATTGACTTTTCTATAGTGCACACTTATGTCATATGTTATACCAGTACTAAAAAATAATGCTGTACTAGAGCTGCAGGAAGCTTTTAATTGAATCGTGAGCAACAGTAGCGATTGCGCAGCACTTTTGGTTTTGTTCCGTGGGAAAAGTGTTAAAGAGATGGCAGCAGCACTGTGAGACAGAGCGCAAAGTAAAATATGGAGATATTTCGGTTAAAAAAGATGAACGTCGAAATCCAGCAGCACCGCTGTGCACATGTTGTTTTAAAAGGGTGTGGCGTGGTAGAAAGTTTTATATTGGGACATTGACTGCACATTCAAGATTCTCTGAACCTGCTGAATCTAATCAGTCAAAGGGGGACTTTATACAGCAGTAATGGAGTCAGTTAGGGAACATCTATAAAGTGCATGACCTGGGTAAGACTCTACAAAGTTGCCTACCAAAGTTGCAGAATATCTAATGCATAGCAGTATTAGGATACAGTGTGGATGCAGGATTTATTTACTTTTTATAGCATCTATACTTTATTAATCCTTATTAATGACATTTTTAAATGAGGGATTACAGATATAAGCTTATTGTGCCACACGAACCCAGGGGTAGTCTTAGCAACTGCAGCAAGCTGCTGCGGAAAAGAAGAGTTTTTCTTTAAACAAATGGAAATTAAACGTAATAAATTGCATTATTTCAACAATAGTTGACTCAATTCATCCCATTAAAGACATATCTTAATTAAAAAATAATCTGACATTATGGCATAATCAGATTCTGACATGAATGACATAGAGTTTGATAAATCATCAGAATGTTTTCTAGGTATGTTTTTTTTTTTTTTTTTTTTTTAAACTAACTGAAGCTAACTATTGGTTATGCAACAAAAAAAAAAAATGAAAAATGTTTAAATTACTGGCCAGCAGGAACAATGCAATCTCATAATCCATTTTCAAGGCTTTTAGCTCACAGAGGTCTTTCCACCGTTGGAATTCCTCTCGTACTTTTCTAATAGGTGGCACAGCGGCTTAGTGGTTAGCACTGTTGCCTTGTACTTTCAGGGTTCAGTTTCGATTTCTGCCTTGGGGTCTGTATGCATGGAGTATTCATGTTCTCCCTTTGCTTGGCTGGTTTCCTCCGGTTACTCACTCCGGTTTCCCCCTGCAGTAAATGGTCACATGAATACAATGGTCACCGTTGGTCCCTAGTTGGACTTCAGAGGTTCCTAGGTGGATGGATGGACTTTTCCTATAATGTTAGTCTCATTTTTGCTCTTCTGATCTTCTCCTCCTTGGCTGTTGCTCAGCCAAATTGATTGAAGCTCAATACATAACTATATCATGTTATTGTTCTCCTTCTGCCCCCTTCCTATTCCCCTCTCCTTGTCCTGTGTACAATAACAGGATCCCTCTCCCTAGTGCCGATTGGCTAGAGCAGTGTTTTGTCGTTCAGGCATTTGCAGAGCCAGGACTACCTGCAGAAAGCGTATCATTTGGCAGCGCGCAAAAGGGCCAAAGGAGAGATTCATTATTAGTGGTCCACACCCAGCTGGACTGCCCTGTATCAAGTATCGACCCCCCCCAGCAGGTATCATGGAGCTGCTGCATGTGAGTGATTGGCACACTGTGCTTGTGGAGAATCATCACGCATAAGGGCTCCCAATGTCCTTCAGAGGTACGGCCCACCTGCTGGGTACACCAGCTTGCTGCTGCCAGCCTTCCTGGGCGAGTGAGTTGCACCTCACCTGACGATGGTGGCAGCATGCAGACTCCAAAAAGGCCTTGGGGGTCCTTGTGTGGCCCCAACTTGGCTGACATGATGTCAGTCATTTCCCTCGCTAGTGCACCCCTGGACTGTTAGAACTCCACAGTACCAGATGGTCCTCCTCCTTGGAAGGAGGAGCTGGAGGAGCTCCCAGTGTTGGCTGTGGTGGTTACCAGTGAGGTGAACCATATCAACAAAGGCCGAGGACTCCATTTCAACATATCTCATTCAGTACCCGTGTTTCTGCACAAGCGTCACAGGTTCAAGGTCTGAAAGACGGGAGGCAGAAGTATTGAAATGCATTTTCAGTCTCATTAACGTTAATTTACTTTTCAGGAAAAGGCTATGAGCAAACAGACTTGCACGTGCCGCCGCTCTGTGTTGCTTTGCTCAGCTCTCTCTCCTGCCAAGAGAAAAAGACACCAAATAATGAGCCACAGTTGGACAGCATTTTGTGGTACCTGTTGTCTCTCGCTCTCTCTCTCTGTCTGTCTGTCTGCAAGCGATGCTCGACTACGCCCCCGGTGCCACAAACAAATCATATGTTCAATCTGAACAACGTATTTGTGTTCAGTTACATTTATAGTCTATGGAATGGGTTATGTGAGTTGCTTCAGTGTGGTTTGATTAGAGCTTGAATGGCAGTGATTGATCAGCGGGGGGGTCTAAACTTTGCCCACAGCGTCAGAGTCCAGATGCAACCATGAGTGACTGGGACAGTGTGTACTTATAGTGCTTTAGTCACAGACTCCTGATTGCCAGATGAGGCAAGCTGCCCCTCCGTGCTGGGTTCAGGTCGGGATCAGCACTGCCTCAGAGCTTTTTTATTAAGAGACAGACGAAACCCCTAGTTTGTTGAACGAACGAACGAACGAATGAATGAATGAATAAATAAATAAATAAAGGCACTCCAGTCACACCCTCTTGAGCTCGGTGTAAATGACACTCCAAATGAAGCTCTTCCCGTGTTATTACATGTCCAGAAGGTCAATTACAGCCTGACAATAAAAGCCCCCACTAAACTCAAATGAGGTTTTTCAGCTGCAGAGCCGTATTATCCATACGAAACGAGACTCTTTCAGCTCCCTAGTGGACACGACCACTTGTGATGATTATGCAATTAGCCTGTGTTCAGACTAGCTCCACTGCCACCATGGAATCTAGCCTGCAAAGACAGCAGGAGGAAGAGGTTGATCCGATTTTACTCTTCTTTTTTTTTTTTCTTTCTTCTTCTTCCCCCCCGTCTTTCTTTTTTCTTTTTCTTTTTTCCCGTGCTTCCTCTCTCTCAGTGTTTCGCCATGCCTTAAAAAGAACGAGACGGCGGCCCCAGTGTTCGGGCGAGTAGCCTTTGAGGCCGGCGTTGCCAGGCAACTGAATGCTAAAATTTGGAAGTGTGTGTATGGAGTATAAGCTGAGATGAGAGAGAGAGAGAGAGAGAGAGAGAGCGCACAGGGAAATAAATAAATAACGAGAATAAAAAGGAAGGCGCTATTTTTAGACGTGTCAATAACGATCGCTCAGCAGGGTTTTCGTGCATTCCTTTGTTTGCCTTGGCCAGCAGGAAAAGGCATTTTCTTCGCAATCGATTTTTTTTTTTTCCCAGGATATTTTAGTCTACATTTGTGGACACTGGTGAGAATGTGAAGCTGACAAAATGTCTGTTACGGAGGTCGCGTTGTAGCCAGAAGGCCAGTTCTGCACCCTTGTCAGATCAGATGTCAATGATTGGAGTGATGACCATAAACAGAGGGAGGCTATGAGAATTTAGACCCGGGTGATGCTGTCCAAATTAGGCTCTGTTATATTTTATTGAAATGTGTGAAGCTATAGATATGCCCCTGTGTCACAAGTAGCAGAGGTAAAGGAATTTTTATGGTTTCTATAGATGCGAATCCCTAATGTGGAACTTCACCTTCCTCGTTACACGATCAGTCTTTTTTGTCTGGCTCGCCGTGGGTGTGCTCTCTCCACTGCATGGTGTCATATGACGTGTATAAAAAGAGGAGGAGACAGTCTGATGGAGTGAAAGTATTGATTAAGGTCCCCACACTTGTCATTCGCTCTGGCTCTGGCTCTGTCTCTCTCTCTTTCTCTCCCTCATTTGCTTTCTTTTGTCTTTCCATCTATGATGCATTAACCTCATTTTTTTTAGAACAAGCACGTTTTGGTACTCACCGATACTGAAACGGGTAATGTACTTAGAATTAAGCATTCAGGGGAACCTGGATTAGTTTATTTAGCTCTGTTTATGTTGGTTGCTGCTGCTTTTGGTTGCAGAGCATTAAAAATTGACGGTGAATAAATTGTAAAGTATAGATCGTGAGAAAGCACTCGTGTGTCCGTGGTTAATGTTTGAATAAGTGAAATGCTGTCTTCTAAACATTTTCTCTAAATGCTCACCTTTGCGTGCACACAAGTGAGCATGCTCACAAAAGTGTCTAGTGCAGGGGTACTGAATTAAGGTTTGAATAAAGTCCAGTCAAATAAAAGTTTCTTTGAGGGCCCCCTAGTGGCGCAGTTTTAAATTGCTAGTGTAGCTTCCCGCGATTTTCCATAGCATATGCGTAGCAAATTTCCAGTAACTACGTTAAACTTGTGTTTTATGGCCTTGTGTATTTCCTTCAACAACAATCTTGAATCAGTCTCTCAGACTGTAAAGGAATGTTTGCTCTGTCATACCGGGCTCTCAGTTCGGGTGTTTCACACGCCCTCGCCTCGGACCGTTTCGGATATGTTTGCTCAAACGACCCGTGTTTTATCTCATCGTGACGCTTCACATTACTGCTTTTTATAAACGCCACAGGTTTGGAACATATAAGATAAACTGGTTTTCAACTTCCCGCAGGAAGAGTAAACATATATTGATCTGCCCATTCATCTTAGAAGGTTATGTTTTCATAGTCGCGCTTTCATTGCTGGGATGCCATGCTGCGTCACGCTGTTGATTGTGTTCTTTCAGCGCGTTCTGTCTATACACGGTAAGCTATGGCATTGATCGGCTCTGTTGAGTCACACGTATAGCCGCACCTGCCTCGACGGAAAAAAGTGCTGGATCACATATGCTCAGGGTCCGGGTAGAACTGTCACTGCTATTACTCTGCTTTACTTTGTTCATTAAGCGCTCTCAGTTTGTGTTTGTTAGTGTGCCAGTGTACACTAGGCTAACGTCACACATTTACGAGTGTTTAAACCATAAAAGTCTCAGTACTGATGCGTCCATAATAACAATTCAAACCGGCACTTGTAATGAAATTTCTTGTAAATGAAGGCGTAAAACCGATTGACATTTACAGAAGACTTCATGCACGGTGTTAAGTACGGTGATAAGGCTCTTACAGTAGCTGCAGTAAAACATCTGAAAGGCCGCATGTCTGTGAGGTGCCTCTGATCCTTGAAAATCGACCGGCGAAATTGGGGAAGAGACGCATCTGTCTGTGGGAACTTCACACGGAGTGATTCACCAACACCACGTGAACATTACAGGAACTCATCGTTTCACATGCTTGGGCCATTGATGGAGTTCCTGGGGGGCCAGTGTTTCAGAAATGACTCCAGTATATTGAGAAAATGTTCTGCCTTGATGGTATCCAAGCGCTATGGAAACGCTGACTATATCAGGGTTATTTTACTTTCCTCTTTCGTATTCCTATATGAAAGTAATGTGGGTCTCTATGCTCAGTTTTTTTTTTTTTTTTTCGCTCCTGCTTCCTCCTAGTGCCATTTAAATTAAAGCTCTTTTTTTTTTCTTTTCTTTTTTTTTTCAGAATCACCATGGCAGAAATGGCGTAACTACATAAATAGCAACATCAAGCTGATTAGTTCCACTCTAAGCAGTTTGTGCCTGTTAGTGAGCGGTCAATAATGTTATGATGATTGAGATTAAAAGAGGTCGTTCAGCATGCGGTCATTTTAATTTGCCAAACCACAAACGTGGAAACTGTAAGCAAACAGCTGTTATTGATTTTTTTTTTTTTTTTTACTTGCTTGAGTGCTTTTTCGTAGTAGTCTTCTCAGTCATTACACACATTCGGGTTTTGATTTCAAAGCGAAAAAACACACCGGCGGCTGCTTTATGATATCGAGTTACTATTATGATTAAACCCCAGCAGCATCTATTACTAGACTGCACACCGGGCACACACACACTCTTTGAAAGACAAGTTCATTGGCAACATTTAAAAGTGCATCAGCCTCCTTGTCGTGTTGCCTGTTTGTCTAATCAATTAATGAACATGATCTAAGATAAAAGATGGCATTGGAGGGATAGTGATCAGCACTGTGGCCCCGCACCTCCAGGGTCAAGGGTTCGAGTCCCCCTTTCGGGTTTGTATATGTTTTGTGCTTGTTTTTGCAGGTACTCTTCCGGATACTCCAGTTTCCTCACACAGTCCAAAGACATACAGATCACGCCAGTTGGTATTTCCAAGTTCCCTGTAGTGTGTGAGTGTGTGTGAGTGAGTGAGTGAGTGAGTGTATATGAGCTTGTGTGCTGTGCTAAGGTGCATTAAAGGTCCCATATTTGATTTGTTTCTTTAACAAGTTGTTTTTTTTTGTTAATGCTCCAGTAGAAATACTCCTCAGGTAATAAATATTTGCATAACGTTATTTGACACCTTCTCCAAACGGGGCATTTCAGTGTCACAAGTTGCCGGAATGATTGTGACGTTTTCAGGGGTTGAGCTCATCTCCCTGATCTCTCGTCATCTTTCAGTGCTGTTCTTCTGCTCTTGAAGCAAATTAACTACTGCTGAGACTGCAAACCGGACATCAGCAGAGCTGAGCAACAAGCTGGTGGGGGAGGGTACCTTCTTATATGAGGTCACAATAGGGGGGAAATCTAATCCAATGCAAAATAGACGAACTGAGAATTTTTTTTTTTTTCGTGGACTCAGATTGGAGACCAATGTGAATATCTTGAAAATGACTAAAAAGTACATCTTGCATAACGTGTGCCCTTAAATCCCGTTCACTGCATAGAATCAAACGTCTGCACGGCTTTAAGCTAAATGTTTGTTATATCACTCTGGTGTGTCTTTCAGCAAGGCTTTAATATTCAGCTATTATAAACTTTCCGGACTTTATTCATATATTCTGGGGGATGTTTTATAAACTGATACTGTTAATTGTTGCTTTGAGCTGTTATGTTAAGCTGAGCAAGTGACGAAAAAGGCTGCGATTTTAGCGACCGTGACAAAGCAGCAGCTTGACAAGCGATGTTTTAATCTACAGCTGGGTAGATTTTTTGGCAAAAAAAAAAGATCACATTTATCCTTGTGATATTTTTAGTTGATATTGATAATTATTGATCATTTTTAAGGACCTATTACAAGACTGTATATTTTATAATAGGTTTCATTCCTGATCTCTGCCATGCTGCAGCGTTAACCTGTGCTGCTTTTTTTTTTTTTTTTTTTTTTGACAGTTTCTTCCTCATGTTCTTCTCCCTCATGTTCCACACTGCTTCTGCTGTAGGGTGTGTCTCATTTCTGAAGCTGTCTCTGCTGACACCTTTCGTTTTTCAGGGGAAAATAAGAAGGCACGGTTTGTCGGCCGCATTTGAAGACGCCTACAAAAACGTGACAGCATCAGTCGTGACACTCTGATGTAATCAGCCTTCAGATGCATCCTACAAAGGATGCGGATGCCAAATTGAGACGCGCTGTTGGTCTCCTGATACATTGCTTTTAATCAGCCATCGGCCGATTGAGGACGTGTCTATCGCAGTACATACGTGGTGGTATCAAAAAGTTTATCATGTTATTTATCCGTGTCTACACACTGTCATCTTTAAAACAGATGTTTTCCACAGTGGGGTTAAAATGGTGATCCCGGATGCATCGTCGTCGTGGACCATCCATGCGTTTTTTGCATGCCACCGATTGGTGCGTGTTCAGATCGCGCGTGAGGATTGAGGATTGTTCCATGTGAGGACACACAGATAGTGGCGGCAATGTTGTGGATTGTCGACCACCACACAAGTTGCCGGAATGATTGTGACGTTTTCAGGGGTTGAGCTCATCTCCCTGATCTCTCGTCATCTTTCAGTGCTGTTCTTCTGCTCTTGAAGCAGACGGCTAAACTTCCTGGATCATGTCAGACGTCTCTGTGGCAGATTTGTGCAGTTTCACGCCGAACTTCCCGTTATCTCTTCGTTCTAACTTGCTGTCCATGATGGTGGTAATGCATGTGGTCAGAATAGCACCGGGTTACACAGCTCCCGATGTACACAGGACGATGTCTTTTGGCACACTGACTCATGAAGGTCGGTGCTCCCTGTGACTGTGACTGTACTGCCATCTGTTGGCGCGTTACACAACTAGTCTCAAAACCTTTTGATAACACTTGTATATCTTCATCATCAATCAATCACGTCTATGCAAACTAATTATGATATAAAGCCACAAATCTAATCTCAACAGTTGTCACAAATAATTTTTGGAACCAAAATGTGCTCACTCACTCACTCACTCACTCACTCACTCATCATCTATACCGCTTTATCCTGTATTCAGGGTCACGGGGGACCTGCAGCCTATCCCAGACGTCTTGGGGCACAGGGTGACAATCCATCTCAGGGCACACACATATACACACACTCATTCACACACTACGGGCAATTTGGGAACGCCAATTAGCCTAACCTACATGTCTTTGGACTGTGGGAGGAAACCCACCAAGCACGGGGAGAACATGCAAACTCCACGCACACAGAGAGAGCAATCAAGCCTAGTTGGGAATCGAACCCGGACCCTGGAGGTGCAAGGCGACAGTGCTAACGCAAATGTGGTCAATGTTTCATTAAATGCATACTGTATATTACAAAAAAACAAAAAAAAAAGGGAAGTACTGTAGCACTGATTGATGCATGTGTAAGGTAGCTCGTATGTAAAATGTATTATTTTATCTGATAATGTAAAAACAAGCTACTAGTTACTAGTTTACCTAGCTTCCTAAGCTAATGGACATGTCAAGCTAAACCACATGTTGCTTGCTGTGCATGAGCATATCACACTTCCGTCACATAAAACTGGAGTATATCTTGCATGACGGAACGCTTTTAAAATAACTTTTAATAAGGGCTATTAGAGACTAATATCAAGTTTAAATGTATGGAATTAGGCAGAGTCGGTCTTTAACATTCCTTAAGCAGCAATTTCGTTCTGCAAAGGTCAGATTTTTCCACAGTCTGGTGTGCACGAGTGTCCCAAATGTGTGCGCTTAAAGGAAATGTGTCAGGGGGTTGCATGTGACCAGGATTTGTATTTGTGCGTGTGTGTGTGTGTGTGTGTGTGTGTGTGTGTGCCGGGGGGGACAGCATGGGGTTTTAGTGCATGTATTGGTGCTGACTCTGCTGGGGTCGGAGTGTTTTTCACTTGATAACTTAGCTGGATTCCAGGATGTCCTGCAGACTCTGCAGTCAATAACACAACATTCTCTCTCTCTCTCTCTCTCGCTTACACATACACTATACACACACTAGTGAAATACAGATATGGACTCATTCCGTTGTTGCTTTTGCTCTCCACTCCTCCACACTCCTCTTAAATCACACACACACACACACACACACACACACACACACACACACACACACACACACACACACACACAGATTACACTATACAGTACTACAGTACATCACTGGTCTGTTTCTGACCCTCATGCATGAATGAAAGGATCAGTTGTGAAACTAGTGAGAGAGAAAAAAAAGCCACAAGAACCAGTGTAAGCTGTTGTGGTTACGAGGCTCCGAAGCGCTCAGGGCTACAGAGCACCGGGGATCAGACCAGCATCTGATTGGAACTCAGTGAAAGCATCGAAAGGTCGTGGCCATGGGGTGGACGGTTACCGTGATGAGTATGTGTTTCGACACTTGAGATCAAAACCCAGGTTGAGCACGAATCTCAGTTCTTTGTCAGATATCTGAGCTTTGTAAAGGTTAATGAACAATACAAGAGAGTAAACCACGGATCAGTCAATGTTATTGCAGCCTCAATATTGACGATGATGATGATGATGATGACGATGATGATAAAATAACAACGCACAAGAAAAAAAATTAACTGGAAGGCTAAGGTAATCTTAAACGTACGTAATCACTCAAAAAACAAAAAGCCTCAGGTAGATGGCAAACACAAGTGGAGACCACATCAGCCACCATTCCTGAAGTGAAGAACATGAACCTGAGGCCACAATTGGGCATCATTGAAACCGACCAGTTGAAAATTTGTTTCTCAAAATGGACTTTTTGATTATTTTTAGTCATCCAGCACTATCTTAAATCAAGATCCTGGACTCGGCTGATGCAGACAGATGTTCTCTGATGACTTGACGCTGCAGTTGCTCAGGAGTCAAATTCCGACGAACAGTTTTGTACCTGAGCCTCCATACTACAGTAACTTAAGCACCACCCCTGTTATAGTGAACTCCCAGCCTCATAATACACAGAATGACTGCAGATCAATTCCTTCTATCCATCATCACCCAGATGAGGATGGGTTCCCTGTTGAGTCTGGTTCCTCTCATGGTTTCTTCCTGTTGCCATCTCAGGGAGTTTTTCCTCACCACCGTCATACTCCGCTTGCTCATCAAGGACGATCTGATCATTTTGATTTATACACATTTTTTAACACGTTTCATACTCATCTCCCTAATTTTATTTGTGCACGGTGGCTTAGTGGTTAGCACTGACACCTTGCACCTTCAGGTTCCGGGTTCGACTCCCGCCTCAGGTCAGTTTGCATTGTGTTCTCCTCGTGCATGGTGGGTTTCCTCCGGTTTCCTCCCAAAGGCATGCAGGTTAGGTTAATTGACGTTCCCAAATTGTCCGGAGTATGTGTACAGTATACAGTACGTATTTGCCCTGCAATGGATCAGCACCATGTCTGAGGTGTACCCTGTCTTATGCCCTAAGTCTCCTGGGATAGGCTCCATTTTTGTATTGGTTAGCGCTTAAACAAGCCAATCAGATGTTTTCCACTTAATGTGTCCTCGTAGACTTCTCGGGGGGGCGTGGCTCAGCTGCAGCTCATTTACATAAACACTGAAACGGTGCTTTCAGAAGAGGAGTGAAATAAGCGGAGGTTAAAGTATAATAATTCATAATGCGAGGAGAAGTTCAACTTTGGCGGAGCTCTGAGACACGTATTAACTTGTTAAAGAAATAATGTAATATGGGACCTTTTAAAGGAAATAAACACCAGTCCTATACTCAGAGGCCAGTCTATTGTGGTCAAGGCAAATGTCCCGTATAGGATTTATTGTTAAAACAAGAGTTGAGTTATAGACATGCCGTTTGTTCTCCTGATCATGACAGGCACGGCCTTTCTTTTCCCTCGTACTCAGACTCTCTCCTGAGAGCTGGTGAGGAAAAATAAATATTTTTAGCGATTGCACTACTCAACTGCCCGTCATCCCGTTTTCTCTCCCTCTCCCTCTCTCACCCTCGACGTTCCTAGCTTTTTTTTTTTTTCTTTTTTTCTTTTTCCATGTGCTGACTCGAGTGCATGGGAAAAGTCCATCTTTCTACCCGGTTTCTCACTCTTCCACTTGACTTCCATAGGCTTGCCACGGCAGCCCGACGACAAACCAGCTTCCCCCCTGGGAGAGGGTTTCCATGGCAACTGCCTGTGCCGAAGTCGCTCGGCGAAAAAGGCTTTCGTTCGGGCTTCCAGGGTTTCTTGCTGCCGTGCCCCTCTTTTGGCAGGAGGAACAAGAGAGCAAGAGAGAGAGAGAGAGAGAGAGAGAGAGAGGGGAGCTCATGAAAGGGGAAAGAAAAATGGAGTTCGAGTGGGAGAGGGGTTGTGATGGAAAAAAGGAGAGGAAAAAGAAGAAAAGCAGAAGAGAGGGAAAGTGGAGAGCGACGTGCATGCTGGAGTGGAGGGAAGAGGAAGGAGAGATAGTGAGATTATCCCCGGCCCATGTGGCATCCCTGCTGCGCTAATGTGTGTTTAAACAGTCTGAGCTGCAAGTGTCCAGACTAAAGATACAAAACTGATCCTGTGTGTATGTCTGTGTATGCACCTGTGTGTGTGTGTCTATATATATATA
>QMIH01000025.1:96766-107969 GCA_003987875.1 Clarias batrachus | reverse complement strand
AATAATAATAATAATAATAATAATAATAATATCACTGGGCTAGCAGGTACAGTAGTATACACATAGTGTAGTTAGGAATTTATGTAGAGATTGCCATTAATTTAAGTGTATGTTTATTTTTTTTTATTAATTATTTAAAAAAATATAGGCAGACATCCTCTTAATGAGAAATTATTTGCTGTTAACCCCGATAAATCCATTTGACATGGAAATGGAACATTTAGTAGATATCGTAGGTTAAGTTGCAATTGCAAGATAAAATCATAATCAATTTGTGCAGCCATTTATTTCTCTATATAATCTCTTGCTACACTAATGCACTTATCTCAGTGTTTCGCTTGGACACCATCAAGATAAGACGTTTTCTCAGAACCATGATCGCGTCCTGCTTTACATCTGAAACCCTGGCCTCCCAGGAACTCCTTGAATGGCCCAAACATGTGGAAATCGGCCAGGTTTATAATATGGACTTCTTGAAAAAAAAAAAAAAATTGCACCATTCAAATGTTATCCTGTGACTAAGAGTCTCATCACATCGATTTTATGTCTTCATTATGTCTTCAAGAAATTTCATCAAAAGTCCCGGTTTGACTTGAACGCCCAGACATATACAGAACTACTACAGAATACACACCGTCTGGACGTCAGAACTGAGGAGTGGGGAGAACTATCGCCTCATGTTTGCAACAGAAAACAGGAGTCTTGTGTGTGTGTGTGTGTGTGTGTGTGTGGTGGCGCGACAATGCAGCCTCGTTACATATGTATGCGAGCCTCCGGTGGCGTGGTGATGCTCTGCTGCTAAAAATAGACAGTTCAGTCGTTAAAGTGCATTTTGTCCTCTGCCTGACTGCTGTTCTAACCCGCACGCATGGAGTGCTTAAGGCTCCTGCTGTGCTTACGAACATGACAACACACATACACACACACACACAATCTCACAGGTATACACATAACTCGGAGCACCTGAGCCAAAGATAACTCAATTAAATTTCTGACCTTGTAGGTACGGTTCAGTGCTCTAACGTCATGGCGAGGCATAATGATCCCGGATGTTTAAATGGAGCTGGTGAGAATGTTAGATTTATATAACATTCGATGACACAAAAAAAAATGTGTGTTGTGCACTGGAAAATATCAGCTCAGTTGTGTTAGACAGAAATTGAGTCATCTGCGTTGTCGCCATGTTTAACAAGTCGTCATATTTAGCATGCTTAATCATCATGAGTCTAGTTAAAGTGCTTAGATAAACGGCAAAAAATATGTGTAAAGGGTCATTGTCTCATCTTTCTCTCTCTGTCTCTCCCTCTCTCTGTCTCTGTCTCTGTCTCAGCCATCCATGAGTTCCCCGAAGACATCTTTTCTAAGGAACAGAGGAAAAGGGGCGCCGTGCTGCTCCATGTGCTATGTGTGAGTTACACTTCTCTTCAATCCTGAACTTGCTCAGAGATCTTCAATCAGTCAGGATGGGAATCACCAGGGGACCAGCTGATCCGATATCATCACGATACTCAAATGCCGATTCAGTTTGTATTGTGATTCTATAATGATCAAAATTTATAAATATTCCACTTCATTGTTCGTTTTTTAAAATTATTATGTTGTTACAATTCTACTGAGGATGGGAAAAAAGAACCGTTGGAGGGGAAAAAAATCCACCTTGAAAAAAAAAATGTGAGGGAAAAAAAAGGCTTCGAGGAAACGGGTGAAAAACAAATGAAGCTACCTGGTTAAACTGTATTGACCAAAAACATTTTGTTTTGCATAATACTTCTCCAAAGCTCTCGACTATGAACTTATACACCACATATTACACTATATATATAAAATTTCATGTTTTAATCATTCAGTTTTTGTTTGTTGTACTAATTCAGTTGTGAAATGTAAAAAAATCTCTGATCTTATTGATCTCTTACCCTGTAGCTATTCTCTAGTCAGAAGATCCGCCTTCAGTGAACTCATTGTCACGTCTGTAAATGCGAATGATTGGGTAAACAGCACTGATCGTGTGATCAGATTCATGAGCCAAGGCGTATCCAAACCCCCTACCCATCCCCCCACCCCAACCCCACACCTCCTCCTACAGCGATCAACCAGGTCCCTATACTCATCCTCCTGTCCGTTCTTAAAACACCGTACAATAACCGTGTCACCTGAAAATCTCTGCAGGTGACCTGATGTAAAATATGCGGTATACGTAGTAAAAAAAAAAAACGGAGCCTCATTACATATGCATGCGAGCCTCGGGTAGCGCGGTGATGCTCTGCTGCTAAAAATAGACATTTCATTCGTTAAAGTTCATTTTCTCCTCTGTCAGGCTGCTGTTGTAACCTGCACATATGGAGTGCTTAAGGCTCCTGCTGTGCTTACAAACAACACACACACACACACACACACACACACACACACACACACAATCTCACAGGTTTATATATATACATAACTCTGAGCACCTGGCTCAAAATAATTAATAATGACCCAGTAGATAATAAACGTATTCTGCCAAATTGTTTCCTAAAATTTGTATGCATGCTCAGAAATACACACACAGCGACAGATCAGTACAGACACAACGATACATTCATGCAAATCATGCTCAAATCATTATCACACAATGCACCTAAAGACCTAAAGAAAAAACGCACCCTTCTTTCAGGTGAATTATTTATTAAGCCAGTCTTCACAGTGGACAGAAGAGGGTAAACGATGTTGATAAATCATTAAATTCACCCTATATACTGTACACTCACTTATCATCTATACGGCACAGTCTTTGGACTGTGGGAGGAAACGCCCGGTGGAAAGGAGGCTGAGCCAAGCAGGGGGAGGACATGCAAACTCCATGCACACGGATCCCAGATGGGAATCAAACCCACACCCTGGAGGTGCAAGACGACAGTGCTAACCACCAAGCCACCGTCCCACCCTGTCTGTCATGCATTTAAGAAAGAAAAAAAATTTTTTTTTTTTTTGCATCTGACAGTTCTAACTGTAAAGTACATTAACAATCTTTATATCAAGGTTTCAGACTTTTTTATTATTTTTCATTTTACTTTTTTTTTTTTAATTACTTGACTGACTTAATGAGCCTTGGGCATTGCAGCTTTAACATTTCTTTTGCAAAGGCCTTATTTTGGCAAATGACCATTTTAAAAAGTTGGTTATTTTAAGAATGCATTCACATTGCAATCCACATTGTTTAATTCAGATTTTTGGTTCAGAGAGACAATTAATTTTAGTGATTCTGCAAACGATTCGATATAAAATTTTTTTAGATTTTATTACAATTTTAGAACTTTAAAAAAAAAAAAAAAAAAAGTTGTCAAAACCCGAAATTTTTATATCTCAGCTTTGCTCAACAGCTTCACAACTGAACTGAACATGAGTAATTAAATGTAGCTGTGATTAAATGTGCAGGATGTGGGAATAGTTGTTAGTAGTTGTACCGCCGCAAATGACTCGAGTACATGTTTAGCACACACACAGGCGCGCGGCTTCTAACGCAAGACTGGTGTAAGCGTGTGTAAAGAATGTGTTTTATCGCCTGCCGTTTATTTCTTTTAACTTTTCATAATGGAACGGTATTACATGTCCTGCAAGGTTTTGATATTGACGTCTCTCCCGTTCGCTCTCTTTCTCCCTCTCTCTCTCTCACTCTCTCTCCCAGGCCATTTACATGTTCTATGCTCTGGCCATCGTCTGTGACGACTACTTCGTTCCCTCCCTGGAGAAGATCTCAGAGGTGAGAAGTCACAAAGCATGGACACCATATAAGCAGCCACACAATGTGATGACAGCTCAATTAGTTCCCCGCTCCTCATTTTTGAGATGTTAGCGTGACGTTTCACCAAAGGTCTTGCTAATGAGGAGCATCTGGAAAGTTCATTTCTCTTCAGATCAGAGTATGTTTCCTCGCCAGTGGGGCTTTTATTTTATTTCATTTTTTTTTTTCATGATCTCAGATAATGCCGCTTTTGTGGGGAACGACCGCGCTTAAAGGAGCTTAGGCGAAGAAATGAGATTGAAGCGAATCATAATCCCGCGAGATATGTACCCCGTTTTTTTGGGGGGCATCCGGGTGGTTTTTTTCCTGCTACCGTGGCTACTTACTTGTTACTTGGTGATTTTATATCCCTGTGGTGTGTTTATGATGTGTACATTTTTTTTTCTTTATCTGCTATAGAACCTGCAGCTCAGCGAGGATGTAGCTGGAGCTACGTTCATGGCTGCTGGAAGTTCCGCCCCTGAGCTCTTCACCTCTCTGATTGGTCAGTTCAGATGTCACTTCTGTGTCATTAGTGTGTGTGTGTGTGTGTGTTTTTTTTTCATGGTTCTGAACAAATGTTCTTAAACCGGTCTGGGAAGCGGGCCACGTAACGGAATTAGAACCCGAAAAAACATTTATTTGTGTTCAGATTTTTTCTCTCCAGACATGCAGAGTGTTAATACCATAAAACCTGTCCAATATTATCAACAGCTTGTATCCTTGACTAAGATGAAAAACTAGAGCTATAAATAATTAATAGAAAAATTAATACATTTTCAGAATTTTCATTATATCAATTATATGTGCAACCAATTAAGTGAGAATGAAACTTACTGAATACAAATGAAACCACACGATGGTTAAATCTAAAATAATTCGATTAATCAGTTAAATGCTGATGGATTATTGTGACAGCTCCGAAACCGTTTCCCAGCCGTTCCTGAACGCAGGGATCCCTCAAGGCTAATCGTGGTCTGTGTCTGATTGACAGGTGTATTCATAACTAAGGGGGACGTGGGAGTGGGAACGATCGTCGGGTCAGCTGTCTTCAACATCCTCGTCATCATCGGAGTGTGCGGCATCTTCGCCGGTCAGGTAACTGTCTGTTCCATCTGTTTAATTATTATACACACGCGCGCGCAGATGCAGTAAACAGGAAAAGTGGGTGGACGTGTTGCTACACTTCTAAATATACGTCCGTGACAGGGTGTGCAGTTCCAGAAGAATGACCAACAACAAAGCAGACACGCTGTTGCTACCCTCAAGTCGCTCATTTTCCTAAAACAGCACGTCTTCGCGTTTCACTCCTACCAGGCGCTGGCGGAATATTTCTGAAAAAGCAACATATATAGTGTGTTTTATAAATTATATTAAATATATATACTATAGTTACGCGTAATGTCGTGGAACAGTTGTGAAACGAAACAATTATTATTACATATTTTTAATCCGTTTGTGTGAGGCGTCTGGTGTGAGTATGCACTAATCAGCCACAGCATTAAAACACCATCTCACGATTTGGGCCTCTGACTCCACAAGACCTCTCGGGGTGTGCTGTTTGGCTGGTGGGGTCTGGCATGTGGCCTACATGATTCAAATTGTTTTCAATTATGTTTCAGATTGGGGCCTGTGGAGTTTAAAGGTCAGGTTGGTAGTCCTACGCCGTGGTGCACTGGGTGTTCTGCCGCATTCCTACTTTGGCCAGCATTGATTTTTTCTTTTCCTAATTTGTGCACCATTGGCTTTTCTGTGGGATGGAACCAGACCGTCTAGGCTTTGCTCCCCACACGCATGAATATGCCTTGTGCGCCCATGATCCCGTCACCAGTTTATTGCTCTATAATACATAATCAGTGTTATGGTGTTAAGGGTACATGAGGTTAATGTTACAGCTGATCAGTGGATAAACTTTCTAATGATATTCAGGATAAATAAATACTTGCGATTTGTCATGCAGCAAACAACTTACTTTATAGAAAATCCTGACCAATCAGAAATGAGAATTTGACAGCATGGTATTTTATAGTATAATGCGGACTATTGGTTTAAACGGGTGCCATTTAATTGTGCCAAATGAATCATTTTATTAATATAATCTCTGACGCAAAACGTATTAGACTAAAAGTTACTTAATTTAACAACAAAAACAAGCATTTTTTTTTTCGCCATCTGGTGAAAATGGATTGTTTGTTCTCTTGTTTTGAGCTGTGAACGATTCTAAGAAACAGCCTGCTGCTGTTTTTGATGAAAATCTTGATTGACACTTCAAAAGTTCTAAGAGCATAGCTTAGCCCAGTGTTGAAACTTTCCTACACGATGCACACTGCACTCTATCACACGCAACAAGTTAAACGATTTAGACGGAATAACAAACCATTATGGCAGTTTATCTTAAAATATGATTTAATAAAAAAGAAATAGGAAATAAGGAAGTATATATATATTTTTTTTTAAGTATAAAAGGACGTGTGGAAATTTCTCCTGTGTAATGCACAGTACAGTTATTTGTACAAGTTAATGCTTCTGTAGCCTTTAATGATTTATAGTCTAATTGAGTCGTTTGAATTTTCCCAGACGTCTCTGATCTGTGACTGTTCTGTTCTGTCTGCTGATAATAGGACCAGAGTTCTGCATTAGACGTTGGTCTGTGGGCCTGGAAAGCTTTGTGCTATTTTTAAGCTTGGTATTTGTTTTTATTTCCTAAAAAGCGTAAATGCATAAAGGCAGGCCGCTCCTGTTTTTGCATTAATGGCTGTTTTGTCGAAGATGAGTTCAGTGCAGCCATTAGGACAAAAGTGTTGGACGTCTATGGTTTCAGCCGTGGATTCTTTTGATCTCTTCCTCTGATATCTAAATGTCCTCTAAAGTACATCTACTTTTTTTTTTCTTGATGAAACAGAATTATATATTGAATATTTTGGACATTATGTAATGGTTTTTCTTTTTTCCGTTACTGTCAGTACTAATATTTCGAAGAAGTACTTCTTGCATGTATTAAGATGTATTAGGGATGTTACTGTTTAAATGCATTGAAGAATGTATCTGGTTAAAATGTATTAACTAAAAATGTTTTGTTTTGCATCATATTTCTCCAATGCTCACATGTCTATGAACTTATACACCACAAGACGGGACATTTATACTTTCAATGCACCGTATTATAGCAGTATTTGTTTTGAATGAGGACAGAGAGAGAAAAGCAGGATAGCTTTGTTGTAATTTTTTTTCATTCTGTACGTTTAAACTATTTAAAAAACTTTATTAAATCTTTATTAAAACTAATTTGTTGGGATTGTGCTGCTAGAATGATTAAATAAAACAAACTGATAAAATATGCAACTCTTGTAGTTATAAATGATCGATGATTAATCAATTGTGGATTATTCAGCTATTGGTTATGAAGGATTTTGAAATATGTGACTATAATCTGTATATTTATCATTACAGATGCATTGATACGCTACTGTGCTTGGTATTGGGTACAAGTTGGATGCTTGTAATCTTTTGCAAAAAAAAAAAAAAAAACTCTGACACCATGTGATACTATGTGACATAAGGCTAGATTATTTTGTGATTATCAATAGCAATCGATTATGCAGTTTTTGCAGACTTTGGTTGGTCGTTTTATCTTCAGAATCTATTCACAATTCGTTTTTAAAGAAACATTATTTACAAATGTTACAAATATTAAATGGTCTAAAATTGACGAATTCTTTACAATCATTTAAAAGCATCTTCTGCAAATACTCATGTTTTGCGAGGGCATTCTTCTTCTTTTAAGTTTACTGGCGGTTGTTGCAAACAGCACCACCTGCTGGACCGAATGTGGAGCGGAAGGTGTGCAGGAAAAACAAGCTACAACAGAGGTTGTTGTGAAACGCATTGCCATGTTAATTAGGTACCTTTATTACTTTTTTATACGTCAAAACTTGTAACAAATAGAGCTGCTTTCTGACAAATCAGACCGTTAGGTCTAATCACTGCTATTGAACTGGATTGAAAATCGCAGGTGTTCAAAAATCGGATCGAAATCTACAGTGCATGTTTGATTCACCGTTCTAGTGCGCACGAAGGCACGGATGCTCGTTTTCCAAAGTCTTCACCCGTCGATGACTGTTTGTTTTGCATGTTTCGAAGGTTTAAACAGCATAACAAAAGAAGAAAAAAAAAACTAAGCACGAGAAGGTCGTTGCTAGCAACAAACAGGAGCAGCCAACATAAACAGAGCTAAATGAAATGTTCCGTGATGCACCTGGTCGCTCAGTACCGTGGGGATTATTTTGCTATTAGTATCGGCACCAACAAACGTAGACGTGTGTGCCTTAAAAAGGATACGTGGACTAAACAGTCCTAGCTTGTGAATGGAAGAAAACACCAGGGTTTTGCGGTAGGAGCTACCTGTTAGCAGTGCTAGCACATCCGCATTAGTATGTATCGCCTGTCCTCTGTCTGACACGTGAGTGACTGTGAGTCAGCGTTATTGTGTGCGATCAGCAATGTGGATCTCTGTCTCTCGCTCGCAGACGGTGGCTCTAACCTGGTGGTCTCTGTTCCGCGACTCGCTCTACTACATCCTCTCAGTTCTGGCTTTGATCTTGGTGAGTTTGAGAGACGTGACACTGGTAAAAGCCCGTCAAATGTTAAACTGATACCAGGAATAAACGTATGAAATTCTGATTTGATACACGCTCTAACACTCGCTGTCATTAATCCGCTGTCTTTATTCATTTCCTGAACTGCTCCTCCAGGTCATCTATGATGAGAGCGTTGTGTGGTGAGTCTAATTACAGCCCTTCATTACTTTTACATATGAATGAATGAATGCATCAAACAGGCTTATTACCTCTGCGCTTTGCTCAGCCTTGGAAATCAAATCAGGCCCAAAGAAAAAAAAAAGCCTATTAAAAAGCGGAGAAGGACCAATCAGTGAATATTATTTCCCGCTTTAAAACAGCAAGCGCAGCCATTGAGCTCAAACCGCCGAACCAATTCCAAGTAGAGCATGGATCTGGCGCTGAACGTTTATTTATCTGTACACTTTTCCAGGTGGGAGTCCATGCTCTTGATCTCCATGTACGGCGTTTACATTCTCATCATGAAGTAAGTGAATGCAGTCATGTGGAATCCAGTGCCAAAGTTTGCATCCCATCTGGGACACAATGAGGACAAAACATGTACCGTATGCCATACTGTATAGCATGCACCATAAAAAAATGCATAAATTTAATGCACCAATCAAAGAAATTTGGACACACCTTCTAATTCCATGGTCTTTCCTGATCTGGAATAGCTCTGGAATAGTATTGGCGAGTGCATTTGCAAATCCCGCCAAGCACCATGGTGGAACTGGCTCTCATGAAGACAATCCCAGGAAAGCCAAAGACCAAAACCTACCGCCGCTGCAGAGGAGACGTTCATTTAGAGTTACCAGCCTCAGAAATCACAAACTAACAACCAGCACCTCAGATTAGAGCCATTATGAAGGCTTTACAGAGCATAAGTAGCTGATGCATCTCAATATTATCGGTTCAAAGAAGATTATTGCGTCATATTTTCGACGCCTTCACTGTAGAAAGAAATACAAATCAGGAAACAGCATGGAGTTAGAAGGTGTGTCCAAACGTTTGACTGGTAGTGTATTATATATTCCTTATGGCGACCATGCAAAACTGGACAACACATGTGCAATGCTACGTCACTAAAATAAGACGTAGTATTGATGTCATTGTTTCTACTGCGATAAACAAATAGGGTCCAAGCAGGTCTGTTTTTTTTTTTCTTTCTAAAGTTGTTTTGTTGGTTTGAACTTTTATGTTCCTGTGAGTGTTATTATTTGAAATACATTTAAATAATTGGTGTGAAGTGTACATTTTATAGGTGCCTTGCACCTCCAGGGTGCGGGTTCAATTCCCACCTCTCGTCTGTATGTTTCCTCCGGGTACTCCAGTTTTCCTCCCATAGTCCAAAGATATGCAGATCAGGCTAATCGGTGCTCCCAGATTACCCATAGTATGTGTGTGTGTGTGTGTGTGTGTGTGTGTGTGTTCTGCGATGAATTGGCACCCCGTCTCCTGGGACAGGCTCCAGGAACTTTGTACAAAGCAGTATAGATGGTGATGAGTGAGTAAGTGTACATTTTATTTTTGACAGCCAGAACCCATGGGGATGCAAACTTTTGCACTCATCTACACTATAATTGTATCCTTTTGTTGTGCTGTTGCTTTAATTGACTAGTTTCAGTATTGAAAGCATATTGCACAAGAGGATTTAGTTTTCCAGAGAAAGAGAACACAACGTGTGTGTGTGTGCGTGTGTGTGTTCACATCTCTCTTCTGTGTGTAGATTTAACAGTCAGATTGCAGGCTTCGTGGAGCGCCGTTGCGGTGGTCCAGGCCGGTGCTGCCTCCGAGGAGAAACCCCTCGAAACAATGCCGCTGTGGAGGATGGAGCAAACTGCAATACGTCGATGGTGCTTCTGAGAAAAGGTCTGATCAGTTTTTGTACTTTCAGTACATCTCGTTGATGATACGGAGCTTAACCCAGGCTTCTGTCATTAGATTTATGAAATCCATTTGTACAAGCCTTTTGTTATTCAGAATAATAAGAAGCACTCAGTCTCTGAAATAATAGTTTACAAAATGCGAATGTGTCGTCTTGACTATTTAGTTATTCTGTTCTTCAGGAGAGATTGCAATAATATTTTGAAATAGTGTTTTGATTAGGTCACATTATTACTGGGGAGTTTGCGCTGTTCTGGACAGGGACGCCACGCTGCTGCTGCGGCGTCGTATCTTTCCCTAATTTAGTGCGAGACTGTGTGTGTTTATGCTGTTGCATCAGTCTGTTCATATGTTTTGTGTCTGTGTGTGTGTGTTTGGTGCTGTCAGGGCTCGGTCAGTGTTTTTAGTAACAGTCACATTACCATCAGTGATGATCTCTGTGTGTTTGTGGAGGACAGTGTGTGCTGGTAGACTGACATTTCTCAGTGCATTTGAACACAATTTAAAAAGCACGGATATGTCCTGGCTTCAGGTATTAAAGTGTTGTAGGACTGTACTGTTCTCCGGTCAGTGAAGAGTAATATGTTATATCTCAATACTGTGATCAATGATTAATTCAGTACTGTTCTTGGGTCAGTTTGGATTAATAGATCTCAATATTGTTGTTAGATTCTATTTTATTTTTATATTATGTGTAGCTTTATTATTGTTTTATTATGTTTTAAATAAAAAAGTATCTTATTAATATATTAATAAGTATCTTATTGTATTTATTTGTATCATACTGACTGCAGAACAGTAATATATAACAATGCCATGACCTGAGAATAGTAGGTACAGTGATGTATTACTCTTCACTGATCTGAGAACGGTACTGATATACTGTTCTGCGATCAGTGTAGAGTAATATATTGCTGTTCTGCGATCAGTGTAGAGTAAT
>QMIH01000025.1:50718-67329 GCA_003987875.1 Clarias batrachus | reverse complement strand
TTTTTTTTTTTGCTTTGCAGTTATTTTAATCCATTGAACATTTTGCTGTAGACAGATGTCAGAACCACTCTCGTATTGTAAATAAACGCAAGTCTCAAGATTAAGAATGTAATCTGATAGCTATTCCTGTAGCGTCTAGTACACGGAAACAATCGGCCAGACCACTCGTTTCCCCATTCTGTGACCATACTGTTTTAGTTTTTTTTATTATTAAGCAATCATGGTCAAATATTTACATTAACACTAACAACAAGGCTAAGAATCATAACTTCAATACTGCGGTAGTTTCAACACCAGATACTGGCAAATAGACATAGCTGGACTGTCTGAAACATCTAATTCCAAATGCGTTGCATTTCGAAACTTTGTAATAACACTTGCACCAAAATCAAAATTCCTGGGTATTTGTTTTTATGAGCAAAAAAATAATAATAATAATTTAGACTTAACATTGATGAAATGTGTTTGCCAATTAAACACCATTGTTCAGTGGTGGTCAAAAGTATTACATCATATACCCTGTATTACAGTGCTTCCTGTGTATAAATCAGCYGATTTGACTAATTAGTTTGATTACTTTCAGAAGCTCGGGTGTCCACCTCTGCACAAAAATGCTCAAAACTTGTGAATTCTCAGATCAATTGTAAACTCCTGTGGCAAAATTCTAAACACGGTTTCAGGAGGCAATCAGGAATGGAATGAGCGAGTGACACCAGTGTACTGCAGACATTTCTGCCTCTATGCCCAGCCGGATCCATTTGGCCAGCGCTGAAAGTTTTCGCATTAATCTTTGCTCTACATACTTCATATGTTTGAGTATTCACACTCTTCCATACAGCAGGTGGCAATATGCATGTACTTGGTTTGTGAGGCAATATTAAACACAAGAGAAGAAGAGAATGAAGAAGCTGTCTTCGCTCCATGTCTAATATTTCTGAAAAAAAATATATATATGTTAAGAGCTTCATCAGTTCTGGCTGTGTAGGTAAGAGGAGGAGTTTGGCGTGTGCTGGGAAGTGATCTAGTCCTGTTCTCAGGAAAAGCTGGCTTCAATATCAGATTTGATCGGTGCCCGAGAACACCACTTCGAGCAGACTCGATTCCTGAGCATGGAATGATCATGTTCTCACTGGTAAAACTGAAGCAGACTTTGGGGTCAAGGAAATGATACGCTGATAACAATCCATTGCTCACAGGAAAAACACTAAAACTATGACAACCAAGAACCAAGATTACTAAGAACAAGAAGATTTTTTTGTAAAGGATAAACAAGTGTATCATGTTTAAGAGTGAATAATTTCCTTTAACTCCGTTTTAAATCCTGCTGCTTTTCACTACTTAGGCATGCCTATAAAGCAAACTGCATTGATACAACACGGGAAAGTATTTCTCCGCAGTCTATTAAACATAAATCAGTCACAGCAGTGACCTGGTTTGTAGCGCTAGTCCTGTTTTACCGGATTATATTCTTATAAGTCTTGTGCCGCCTGGGTAGTATAGGAAAACGCTCAGGTTAGGAGCACCGAGAGCAGCATTGATACGGCTAATAAAACAATGCAATCATTTATATCGCTAGTTGCTCAAAAAAAAAAAAAAAAACAAGAAAAGAAAAAGTTGGACTGAGTCATTCGACTTGGTATAAATATCAAGTTAGGAACGCATGGTGTGAAATAAAATAAGATACCGTTGCTGCTTACTGCAACGTTACTCGAGTCCAGGCTAACGCTAGTACAAATTTACAATGATTATTTAGATAAATATAACACCGTTATAGAACAAACAACGTCAGTCTCAATTGATTAACGTATAAATGTGTATTAGTAAATACGAAATAAATTTCTATAGATTCGTTTTAGAATTTAAATCCATATGAAACGCCTAATGTTAATAAGGTGACTCGGGGATACTGTGCTAGCTTGCTAGCTAGCACGCTGTTAGCCTTGAAATAAAGCTTTCATCTGTTTTAATCTAATATCCGCGTGTCAAACCGACCACACGCTATTACTATCCAATCCTGTTTAATATTTGTAATCAAGCTTACAATTATAAAATATGTTATTGCAAAGAATATGATTGACTTTGGCTTGGTTTCAACAGAATAGGGCCTCGGCTGGGCTGCGCTCGCGCTACTCCCCCCCCCTCCCACCCCATCCCATTAATCATAACGGCTTAATAAAAGAGTCTCTCCTTCTCATATAAAACTCAAAATTGAATTTTTTATGCGTAAATAATATTTCATAAAGTGTGTTTAACTGCTCACACCAGACTCGGGGTTCACATAGACATTAAAAGTGTTTAAAAACGACTTGGAAAGGGGGCCAGGAAAGAAGCTAACATGCTAACAGGAGAAGGTGTGGAGTAAGGAGCGCGCGCAGACCTCACGCGACAAACACTGAAGACTCACCGTCGTATCTCTCCGCTTGCTCGGCAAGTTTCGCCTGGTACACAAAGTGCTCTCGGTCCATGGTGCTCGGCGTTCGGGACAGAGCGACGAAGAGGAGGGGAAAGAAAGGCTCAAAAGGTGGGCGAGTCTGTCCGAAATGGTCAGTGGTTCCTATAGGAGCGAGCAACACCACAGCAGCCAGGCTTCCCGCTCTCTACCGGTAGCTAATAACGCGTCATTTTTCCACACCCGTATTCCAATAAAAGGCCACGCCTCCTATTAGACAATTGGCTTCCTAAGAGCTCGTATTCCCAGAACGAACAACCAATCAAATCATAGCATGTGCGACAGCCGTTCAATGAGGAGGAGGGGATAAACAGAAAACGGATAGGGGGAAAAAATGGGTTCCAAACATGGCGTCGGGGATCCATACAGGAACAGGGTGCTGTTCCTCACACGAGTTCGTGGCGCAAAACCAGTGTTATTTTTTAAAAATACTCTTCAAGGCTGAAACTGATAACAACATTCCAATAGTCTTCTATTAATTTCGATTAATACCACACTTGCAATTTTACATTTATCTTACATTTATATATTATAGTAACTGTACATTGAARAACTTCCATGAGTACAATTCACTCACGTTATCATTTGACATCATACAGTTATACATTTCATTAATTATTTGTTAAAGAATAATAATACAGTTGCAAATCTGCCCCATCAGAAAGCCGTTTAAAGGGGAAATAGCAATACCATTATGAAATAATATATAACTATATAATTCTATATAACTGCGATTAYAAGGCATTAACCACTTTTTGCCATAAGTTTAAGACCTCACCATGGCTGAACAGTTTAAGATATAAAAAATGCCTTCGCAATTTTGCATCCTCAATGTCTTGAGATCATATTTGCCTGGTTGGATGCCGATCGTATGAATCCCCTAGGAGTAGTATATCAAATTCCATTGGGTGTATACTGCAAACACCCCCAAATAACTGACTTGCTGTTGAGTAGAGACCTTGACATGCATAGCGAAAGGTGTTCAGCTCAATATCTATATGAGTACTAGGTTTCACATGTGTACATGCAAGTGTGCATGAACTATGCAGCAAAATCTCATGGGCAGTAATACAGCTTGCCTTGTTTCCAGAAAATCAGAAAGTGCCTGAAGACTTTCACACAAAGAAAACATTATTGACAAAACTCTGACACTGGAGACTCATTCCACATACAGCGGAATCTGTATGCCCCCTCTTATAAATTTTCAACTTAAGTCCGTAAACTTTGCAAGAAATATGGATTAGCATACTGTAAATTTTTCTGGAATTTAGTACATTATTTTGTGAAAACATAGCACCATGGCTGCCAAGGAAGTTAGCATGGACAGTAGCAAGAATAAAAGGGAGCGACTTTCGAGGAAATTAAGAAAGGAATCGTCACTAAAAAGGCAGCCGGTGCCAAGAGGGATTATAAATCAACGTTCAAGGTAAGTAATATTTTACTTTAATTCTTAATGTTTTGATTGTTTATATGCAAAATTATTATTATGGTGTTGGACATTGATAATTTGGGTAATATTTCTAGGTTGCTGGAACAGATTATCTGCATTTGCATGATTTCTTATAGGAAAATTTGTCACCTTAAGATATTGTCTCGAAAACAAATAAAATTTGCATGGCGAGGTACCACTGTATGTTAAACCTTTGTATTTCCAGAAGTACCAGAAGCATGTTTTAAAATTATGTTTATTAGCCTTATCCCGGCGGTTCTCACCTCTAGTTCTGGAGATTTCTGAAGTCCCTGTACATTTTAACATTTTCTCAGCACATCCAATTTAACTAATCAACTAATTAACAGCATTTTCCTACATTTAAGTGGGTATTGTAGAGCAGGGAAGCATTAAAATGTTCATGGCAAGTGGTCCTCCAGGTTGGAAACCACAGCCTTAGACTACATCATACTAAATTTATGTGAATAAGTTTTTACTTTAGAAATTATATTTTAGCAACTAGAATGTGCTGCTTTATAATTGGAAAATAATACCAATTCTGATCTTTAGCATTTCATACAAATTTACAAATTTTAAATTGGTAGACAACACACTGTTAGCAAAACAACTTTGAGGATGTTTTTTTCATTTATTAAGTATAGTAACACATTACACGGCCCATAACATGAAAACCTAGACTTCGATAGCTTTAATACAATGGCACTTTCTTAAATCAATATAAACAATTTCCACTCTTCTTCCATGCAATAAAAATGGAAGCAAAGCATTTTATGTATAAAATATATATATATATATAAAAAATGACAATAACAAGATGGGGTGGTTTAAGGAGGTAAGGTGCTTAGAACCACAAGTCAATGTGGTGAACAAAGTTTATATAATTAACTTGAGTAAATAAAAAAACCTCCTGAATGAAATGCTTTGTGATCACACTGAAAGAATAACCAATTTGAAAGGAAGAAAAGTACACTTTAGGATTAGAATACTGCATTAAGAAAACACTGTAAACACAATTAAAATGTATATGATGCATCACACCAGATTCACCAGCATTTCCGAGATTCCAAGAAAATTTTTGTCTTTAACTACTTGATTACTATTTAGTAAAATGTACCAGATACACATCAAGCACATGTGAGTAGTCTGAAGTTTGATGGAAACTGAAAAAAAATATCCTGTACCTTTTATAAAGGGAAAATGGGTGTATACTGTATATGCAGTATATAAAATCAATGCAGTGTATTTACCTATTTATTGAAAGTGTAGTAAAAGTTGAAAAACTGGATATTTTGGACAAACGAAGAAGACTATCTTTTCTCATGGCTGATGGACGATTTTTTATCTACAACATCCTGTTTCTCTAGAAAGTCTGTAACATTTACTACATACTTATGAAGAAAACTCTCAGTCCAAAGTATACAAATACACATTTTTGTAGACGAGCATCTCAGAGCATTTTTAAACATTAACAGAGTGGTTTCAGAGAGGTCTCTTTTCTTAAAGCATGAGATCTCAGTTTAGTATCTACAGAGAAATAATGATAAAGATTTAGATTCTGCCAACAGACAGTGTGTAAATAAAATAACGGAAACACTGGTATAGAGTGTGAAATGCTGATTAACCTTGTGACAATTAGGGGAAAGCATCATTATGCTTCCTCTTTAAGAAAAAAAATGTTAAAACATAGAAATGCACTAGGGAAGAAAAGTAAAAAATATAATAATAATAAAAGGCTAAAACATTGTAATCTCAATCTCAATAAGGGGTATAAAAAAGGTGATGTGATTAACCTTATTAGGAACAGATGGAGATATTTTGTACCATAATACTTTTTCACAATTAACAGTATGCTTCGAATTTTTTTAAGCAAAGCATAAAACACAATATACTCTGCAAACATGTCATGAAAAAGCAGAGTTCGTACATTTTTTTATATTTACAAAAATAAAAAAAATTACAAAATGTACAAAAGTGGATGCATGTAAGACAGGATAATGAACCAACAAGTATAATAAAGTCGAATCAATAACTTGATACAGCAAGTAACTCTAGTTACAGGAGTGCTGATATCTGATGAAATCCATATTTCCAGATTAGCATAGTATGATGTTAATAAATTTTGACATCAATAGCATATCGTCATCCAAAGCCTAGTTTCAGTACTTTTTATGAACACCCTGTCACCCATTTCCCCTCATGACTACACGTGATAGTGTAACTACATCACAATGTCAATATATTATTACAACAGGAAACCATTAGCACAGTCTGGTTTCTTTGCATAATCCTTAAAAGCCAAGCAGTTTAAAAATTTGTGCATTGTAATAAATATACAGGGGTCAGGATTGTGCAATATAGAGTGATGCATCCTTTATATTCAGCACAATCTACATAATATGATGAAATTAAATTTATTATTTTATTTTAACCAAATGCATCAACATGACCAAGCAAAAAAAAAAAAGAAGAAAAAAAAAGAAAAGCATAGGACAAAAAAAGAGAAAAGAAATGCAAGGAAACAGGTACATATAATTGTGTGTTTTTATGATTATTTTCAGTTGTTTCTATGACCAAAAAACAATTTCTTCCAACATTCAGGTAGTAAAATGTATGCGTTTTAAAAGTGATATCTTGATAACTTTGGCTCTTGTTTTTAGCTAAAAACCCATCTGCACAGTTTGAAGCCTCCCATATTGACACACCCTAGCAGAACTTATAGGCATTTTTTTTGTGGTTGTTTTTAAGATCAATGTTGCGTTTCCGACAGAGACCTGTCCCACTTGAGTTAAAAATAATAAAATAATAAAAAATTAACTATGTTAAAACCACAATGCTTTCTAGGCCAATCTACAGCCATGCAGGACTAAACAGGGCCTCGCTTGAGTAAACGCAAATAGAATGTACCATGGGAAAGTCCATGAGTCAGTGTTAAAGCCAACATTGTGACGTCTCTCGACACGCATTAGTCATATCCGTATTTGACATATGCAACCTCGCAGCTGCAAAGCCGTCATGGGGCACTGTCTGGTATGTGTTAAACCTCTGTAGCGTCCTGAACAAGGACAGCAATAACCAAGTCACATACGCTGCTGAGTGTGAATACTAGAGCACTTGCAAACCACTAAGATTAGGTCATTAAATGAACTGACTGACTAGAGATTACATCATGTCAACATTGAATATCAACATTTTACGACATAAACTGGCATCCGATCTGCCTTCTGTCAAGGTTAATAAAAACGCTCAAATTGACTCTTTCTGTGGAAATGTATCACGTAAGAAGTAAAAAAAATTGTTGTAAAAACTACAGTACGCTGATCAGCCATAGCATTACCACCACATAACATTAAGACTTTAGYATGGATTATTAATTATATACCAGTAAACAGGTGAAAGAATCATCGACAGATCCCATCTCGTCTGATCTCACAGAAAACAATTCCAGCATAGATGGCTGAAAAAGTCAATGCTGGTCATGATATAAAGATATCAAAACAGCCTGCGCATCACAGTCTGCTACACATGTTGTCCAGCAAGCCAACCTGGTCTCGAAACTCCGATTGATCAAGTACGATCGGCGGAGGCCACACCCCTTGGTTCACAGTGCCCAAAGGATAGGTTGCCAACATCCTGGTGCCAGACACCACAGCACACCGCCAGAAATCTGGTGAAGTCATGCGGTGTCGTGCCCTGAGAGGCCAGAGCTGGCACATGGGGAGCCTACACAATACTGAGTTTAATGTTTTGCTTTCTAACATTATGCCTGCTCAGTGTATGCATCCGTCTTAAGTGAAGGAAAAGAGGCTCCTGGATTCAGCTGCTTTCTCCTATAAATTACCCGCATTTTATTGTCAAAATCTTTACGAATTTCAAAGGATGAACTGTACACCATTAAGCATACTACTTTCAGTGCGAGTTTCAGGTTTAATTTCAGTTCAGCATTCAATCTGATCCTGATTTCAGTTCTTAAATTCTTATCCTATGAACAAATTGTAAATTAATATTAAAACTCATCCTAAACTAATGGAAACCCCATAATTATAGCTTACACTGTAATCCAAGGCAAAAAAAAGGACCTGTTCAAACCAGCATTGATGAGATGTTTTAATGTTCATGACTGTGTGCTGGTCTTTTTGTGTCACTTACTCAGCAAAAAGTGCAAGAGCAGTGACACCCCACATGCTCCACCTGTCTGTGTCTATCTGTACTGCCTTTCTTTATATGCACAGATCCGCTGTATCCCACAGAACTTTCCCTAATGACGGAGAACAAATGTTACTGCTTGGGTAGGTGTTCAAGGTGGTACCTTGAACACCTACCCAAAAGAAAAATAAATAAATAAATAAAACGACCATGCTGGTGATGTGTGAAATTGTAAACCTAGAGTCCTAAAGGAATAACAAAACTCGTTTTAAGGGGGAATTACAAAGAAATTTAATTAAGTTGAGTGGAGAAGCAAGGGAGAGAGTGCGTGTGGCGACCAACCTTCTATTGGAGCAGCAGTTTCCCTGAGAAATGCGAAATGTTTTTGTTGAACTGGGCACATGTGGGCGTTTCCCGAGGTAGAAAGTGGACGTGGCCAGTTCCCATGATAGCGGGCAGACAGTGGAGCAAATGGGTGTCATCAGTGGGCAGAGTGTATACTAGAGATGTTAATGATTAATCATTAGCTGACTAACAGTCATAAAGAATTTAACCAATTAGAAGTCTGTTAACTGATAATGATGGTAGGTGTCTTAGCTTAAAAAAAAACAAAGAGGATGCAATGGAGGTTCATGTCCAATATATTTAGTTTTTAGYGGCCTCAATTTTGAATGAGGGCAAAGTGCGTTGCATCCCGGGTGCATCTATTTGTAACTATGAATCATAGTTTCAGTGCGAGTAAACGGGCGTGGTCAGAGTTTCAGTGGGAGGAAACAGGCGTGGTCAGAGTTTCTGTGGGATGAAACAGGCGTGGTCAGAGTTTCTGTGGGAGGAAACAGGCGTGGTCAGAGTTTCTGTGTGGGGAAACAGGCGTGGTCAGAGTTTCTGTGGGGGAAACAGGCGTGGTCAGGGTTTCTGTAGGAGTAAACGGGCGTGGTCAGAGTTTCTGGGGGAGTAAACGGGCGTGGTCAGTTTCAGTGGGAGGAAACGGGCGTGGTCAGAGTTTCAGTGGGAGGAAACGGGCGTGGTCAGAGTTTCAATGGGAGGAAACGAGCGTGGTCAGTGTTTCTGTGGGGGTGGAAACGGGTCTGGTCTAAATTTCTTTGGGGGGGGAAACGGGCATTATCGAAGTTTCTGTAGGAGTAAATGGTTGTGGTCAGAGTTTCTGGGGGAGTAAACGAGCGTGGTCAGTTTCTGTGGGAGTAAATGGGCGTGGTCAGTTTCTGTGGGAGTAAATGGGCGTGGTCAGAGTTCCTTTTAGAGATTATGTAGGAGTGGTCAGAGATAATGTGTGCTTGGGTGGGTGTGGTCAGTTTCGATGAGTGTGGTTAGTGTTTCTGTGGGGTCAGTGTATGAGGAGTAAAGGGTTAGTTTGAGGTAACAAACTGCTTAATGAAGGTGTCTGCAGAGTTTTGCATCGTCTCTAAACTTTCTGCCACAGATATTAATTAGAAAAAAGCAGAAATAGCAAACAGAGAGGGATGTGGACAAAGAAAATAAGGAGAGTAAGGCTGTTCCTAAACTCTTGATTAATATCATCATGAGTTCTCGCATTCCTGCAAATGAATCACAGAAACCTTGGAATGTGAAATCCCAACATCTCCTGAGGAATTCATTTTAAAAGGTCCTACTGGAAAACAATTATTCCTGAAAAAGTCCTGTGGAAATGCACTGAGTCAGGAATGACAAAGCTAATAAAAGAGTAATGTAAAAAGTAGGTCATCAAAATAAAAAAACAAATCTCTCATGTAAGAGCACATTGTTCCTCATCATCATAGTTTCCACATGTCAGTATACAGGGTGACTGATAGTGTTAGAACCACATCAGGACGTTGCTTTAGTTGAGGGCAAATCCAGCCTTCGTTTTTCTAACATGTGAAAGACTCTCGCTCTCTTTCAGCAGGCTTGTGGCAGATGATCTCTTCGTCCAAACGTTCCTACTGCATACAAATTCATTCACCAGTCACAGTTATGACTAATCTGTTGCTAAACCTTCGAGTGTCATTAAATGGTGCATTGTAGCACAGATGTGTGTACACACTCTACACCCTTGGTTAATTATTGTGTCTTAAGTGAAACTTGATAGATTGTTTGCAGTGCAGGGATCGTCCATGTTTAGGTCTGGATTTCAGATTTAGCAGTTTTGGATTGGACAAAAAAAGAAAAAGAAAAAAAAAGTGTTTACTGCAGGGAAGTACAGTATTTATGTGTGTGTGTGTTTGTGTTTGTGTGTGTGTATTTGTGTTTCTCAGCTCTCTTCCTCAGGCTGTTGCTGGTCGAGCAGGCGGACATGTGTGAAGGGGAAGTGGCCTTTCTTGCCCTTGCATTCACCTTCCCACTGGCCGTTCACGTTGATCTTTGTTACCGTCACCAAGTCGCCCACCTGTAGACACACAAAATTCACAGCTGCATGATGGAGACCGAATGCACCAGGCATGCCAAGCGTTACAGACTGAGTACGCAGTATGAGGCTTGTTGAAGGGTGAAACATACCATATTGGTCACTTACTGTATCTTTATCCAAGTACAGATAAAAACTTGCAGCAGGATGGTGACAATTCTGCCATCTGCACCATCACTTATAGCTACCATCTGCACAGACCAGCCTGCTCTGCTTTTACACACCAACATTTCTTCTTAATTAAACAAGTCTTATTTATCTAATTTATATCTAATTTATCTTTATATAAATATAAAATAATTAATCCAATAAAATAACATGATGACATGTTTATATGTGACTAGTATAAATAACACTGTAACCTGAAGATAAAACTGCAGGAAGTCTTTGTAGAGACTCTGAATCCAGTCAGTTGAGGTTACAGATGGATGAATGCTTTCTTGTCCCCAAAGAAATTACAAAAACTCATCAACTTTCCTCTCCACGGAGTTTTTCAATGAATTTTTTTTTGCTCGATTGAAGAGAAACCCGGGATATCCATTTGTTTATAATAGTTAATTAGTCAGAAATTTATACTAAGACATGAACCTTTTTTCAGAAATAACCAGATTTTTATGGATATTAAAACCCTTGCAAGAGTGCTTGTACGAACAATTCACAAATAAATCAGTTCTTATCTAAGGTAATAATGAGTTATAAGTAAGTAAGTAATAAATAGATATATTAATGGAAAATCTCCAGTGATATCATTCTAAAATAAATTTGAGGAGAGAGTACATACCTCAAGTGCAAGCGCAGTCTTGTCATACGCATTGGGCACCCTCTTCTGGATGGCCTTGGCGTACACAGGCCCGTTCTGAAGGTTGGGCAGCGGTGTGTTGACCACAGGCTGGGCGTAGTCCAGCTTGCCAGGAAGCGGAGCTCCGTTGTCATCCGAGACCACTCCAAGAGCAGACGGCGCCTGCCCTGCAGGACCTCCACCTAAAGAGACTGGCGAAGCAGGTCTGTATTTTTCTACGTAGGGCACAGGGATCAAGCCTTTGCGTCCGTCGGCGTTCTGAGCGCTCCACCACTGCTCCTCGGTCTTCTCGAGCACTCGCAGGACGTCCCCTTTGCGGAAAGGCAGGTCCTCTTCATCGCTGCCTGGGAAGTCAAAGAGCGCTCGGACGTACTCGGACTCGTCTTGCCTCGCTGGGACACCCGCGGGCGCTTGTCCGGTCAAGCTGGCGTGCTTTGAACGTGCCGCGACGGGTTCGATGAGCGTTGTGGTATCCAGATAGTGGATCTTGTAGAACTCCAGCAGGCCTGGGAGCGTGTCGAATTCCTGATCACCAATACGGAATCGAGATGGAGCCGGACCTGTTTGGGAGGAGATAGATCTTTAGGACCCAATTCATGAACTAGTTTAAAGCAATTTTTTTGATTAAAACGTGAAGGTGAAAATTAAGAAGTTATGCCTAATATTATTGATATCTCGGGAAAAAATGCCAAGGGCAAAGCGCTTGTGTGCCTTCCTACTGTTTCAGCTATGGCTGTGTAGGTCAGAGGATGAGATTGGCACATTGATGACGCGTCTAAACGGCGATCTACTTTCGTTCTCAGGTACGATTGGGGTCCATATCTGATCTAATCCTTGCCCGAGCACTCTGTATCGTATCCACCTTTTCCACCAGACCTGGGCACGGTTCCCGAGGGCGGAACGATTGTATTCTCGCTGATCAAAATGAACCAGACTTTGGGGTCAAGTCTTTTCGGAAACGATCCCAGGGCCCTGGGAATTCTTCAGTCTAGTGCTCTCGCATAAACTGTGAGCTCACACTAGCAGAAGGAGCGGATAGCGTTTTTGTCCTGCCACTTTAAACTGTGTGAGAAAGCAGTTAGGAAAGATGTGGTAGGCTGGCGTCATGTGTCTCAAAGGAAATGCGTGAGGCTTCGCCCTCCCTAGTTGGTGGGTGCAGCCGTGATAGAAGTGTGTCCTAATAATTAGTAACAACTAAATTACGGGGGGAAAACAGAAAAATCTGGAAAAACTACAAGCTACAAAAACCCGAACTTCCTGCTATAATAAAAGAAAAAGTTATGTCAGGAGCATTCGCACATTCGACATTAGCGCTGAAGAGAAAAAACTTAAAATGAAATGACACTAAACATTAAAAAATATTTTTCTTTGTGAAAAGCACTAATCACGGCACATGCACAAGACACCTCCAAGCAGCCTACAGCTCATCAAACAAGTCACGCTTGTTTAGCTTGGTGATTTCCAAACGATAAAGCATGTAACAGCTTGTGTATTTTTAAACATCAGAAACTGTTCTCTTTTAATATGAAGCACATCAGATTGTGTATTAGCAGAGCAAACAGATCCCCCCCCTCTCCCAGACACACATACGTCATTTACACTGTGCTTAAGAGTCATAATGACACCCTGACGGTGACACTCCAACCATTCATCCCTAGCAAAGCTCTCACACCTCACACTTCCTCCTGGAAATTCCACTTCTCCGCCCATCCACGATAAGATCTGCGAGCTTCAACTTAACGCCAGTCCGAGACGACTAAGACTTCCTGCTATGAATCTTACATGTATACTGACAGTGAGTCATTAGTCAAAGAAAAAAAAAAAAAAAAACGCGTGAGTCTGAACTAGTTCGAGCCACTTTAAATGATGCGGCACACTCCTTTTTCTGTGGTTTGGAAATTTGCTGATGGTACAAGAGTGAGTTTTAATAAAAATGGCTTGTATAAACTAATCCGCCACACCCGTCTGTGGAGTTCGAGGAGCTGAGCCAAAAACACAAATACATACAAATGATTTACGTATAGAAAAATCAAGGCGAACACAAATGCATGGATACACACTGCATATAAACAAAAGAATGACCAGGTTTCCTTAATAGCCCAGTGCTGCTTATATCCTTTCCTCAGTGATTATTAATGGGCTTTTACACGACTCTCTGAATGATGCTGGACTTCACCACATTCAACCAGACAAACTAATGAAAATTATTTCATCCACTTATTTTAAATTAATGGCTAGCTCTGAAACTTGCTATTCAAATAAAAATATAAATATATCAGATGAAGTCTTGGAAAAGTTGTGCCAGAAAGAACAAGGAGTCGTTCTTAAATTGAGGAGTCGAATCCGTATTCGATTCAATGAAGTGGATGGATGGAGTCGATTCAGTAAGCCGAGTCAATTAAGGTCGATTCCATAGATCAATTCAAGGATTGCATAGCAAAACCTCTAATAAAGGATCAATAAAACGAATGATTTCTTATAAACACACGATATAAGTAAAAAAAACTAGGAGTCCTCGTTCTTAAATTGCGGAATCGACTCCGCGTTCGATTCAAGAAGCTGGATGGATAAATCGATTCAGTGATCCGAGTCAAATGAGTCGTTTCTATTCCGTGAATCAATTCAAGTCACAAAACAAACAATTAAATAAAAGACAATATATATTTACTATATAAAAAKCTTTTCTGATAAATATATAATCTCCAGGTAGTGTTGTTTATACATACGTTATTAAATTACATTCAAAATGTAACTGTTTTAGTTCAGAAAGTCAACTAAAACGATACCGTTATGTTGTTACCTGAGCAACCGACTCTAAGGTCAAGAACCTGTCGTTATGGAGGGAAAGATAGGATATTTATTTTTAAATAAACCTTACAGCCTAATTTTAACTTAACTTTCCTAAGTTTGATTCGAGTTGTAGGAAGCGAGGCGTTTCTCGGACACAAATGAGTCGACTCACGATTCCCAAAGCTTGGAATCAAGTAGTTTTTTTTCGGGATTCACTTCCCAGTCCACTTGCTAGCTAGCAAACTGGCGCGATAACACATAAAAGTTAGTTGGTTAGTTAGTTAAACAGTTTTTGACACTTTATCCAGTAATAAAAAGTTGAGTTTATATCTTGCCTGTTCCGGATTGTCTGTTGTTGATAGCGCTGTTGATGATATAATGCGAGACTTTGGAGTTCTCCGACACAGACAGCACATAGTCCCCCTTGCTCGTAGTCGAGTCCCTGACAAGGAACATTCCGTGCCTCTGGCCCTGCAGCAGCGACACGGCGTCTTTACGGTTCATGGGTCCCCAGTACCAGCTATCACGGTCCTCAGCGTCAAAATGCCCAGCCATGGCTAAATTCAGGGTTTCTTCCAGGCCTCGCTGCTTCTCCTCCTCCTCCTCCTCACTCCAGTCAACTCATACAAAAACTTCGGCTCCAACAGAAAGCTCCTGCTCGAGAAACACAAAACAGCATTTTGTTTTTACGCTTTACTACTCACTCCACTCTTACACACGCTTTCTAAAAAAAAACAGTGCTTTAAAAAAAGAAGCAATAACTAACTTGCAAACTTTTTCTGATTTACTTTTTCTTTGTTAAAATATAAACTCTCTCGGTTCACCCATCCAGGTCTCAAACTGAAATGGCGGACGTTGAGAGAGGGTTCGACCTCACAGACAGGATGTGACGTAGCCTAGATATGAAACTAAGAACCCGGTTAAAAATACCAGCCATGTACCTAAGGTCGACAGCGTACGTCTCCACTTTCACATCAATATCATATAAAATGAATTAATATAACTCTGCGTTTTAGCTTGGGATCTATGAAAAATTTGTCAAGAAGTGTTTCTTTCTTTTGTGAATGCTATTTCAGTGGCTTAGCGTTTAGCAATGTAGCCTTGCACCTGCAGGATCAAGGGTTCGAGTCCCACCTCAKGGTCTGTGTGTGAGGAGTTTGTATGTTCTCACTGTGCTTGGTGGGTGTCCTCTAGGTACTCCAGTTTCCTCCAACAGTCCAAAGATATGCAGATTAGGCTAATTGGTCTTCCCACAATTGCCTGTAGTGTATAAATGAGCATATGTATGTGTGCTCTGCACAGTACTGTACAGTATGGGCACCTCATTCAGGGTGTGCCCGGCATGGTGCCCTATGTCTCCTGGGATAGGCTTCAGGTCCCCCGCAACCCAGTACAGTACACAGAATGATATGATCGTTCGGTTAAAAGTAGGTCAGTATGGTATGCAGTAATGAGGATTGCCGGAAGCACTTTCATTAAAAAAAAACAAACAAAAAAAACATATCCGATAATGTCATCTTCAAAAAACACTTTGTCTCCTTAATGATTGTTTCTAAGTCATCCTGAATCGCATCTGTGTTGTTTTATTTATGCCTAAGTTAAGTTTCAAAGCTAACTAACTTCTAACACAAGACTGAATCGCAAACGCCTCTCTAATACCTAAGCAAGATCACTACTTGGTGTGTGTTGGTCACCAGATCTGCCACCCGCGGTTAGTTAGCTCTGCCAGTCGCAAAATTATATATGTTGGCTGAGCAAAATAACCGGTCAAATAAACAAACAAATCATAATCTGTTCATAATACGTTGTATTTAGAGGACTGCTGTATAAAGCAATATCACACTCAAGCTTGTGCTGATATCCAGCACAACAGCACTCCAACCCATGTGATTCTATTTTAACATGGCGCAACTGGTGTTGGTTTTAAACTACTGTCATCCGCAGTTTAGGACCAAAATCTTGAAATGGCTTCATCAAATAATGTGACTCGATTTGAATAATATGTTTGGATAATAAATCTGTCCCATGATTCATAAGGGAATTTCTCTGGCTGGAGAAAAGTAATAAGCTTTGCTGTTCTAGTGTGCAGTTCAGTATCAGATCAAAAGGTGGCAGTCTAATAMAATTAAACTATGGTTATAACGTTGAATAACACACTACTGTACTTACTGTACATTTCGATGTAATGTCTTGATGTAAGGTATATATGATGTTCATTATATGACAAAAATGTATCCCCTATTTCTCTTAAACATGTAATGAGATCCAGGGTTTTGGGATGGCTTTTCTCTAGATTTTGGAGCATGACCATGTGCTCATTCGGTAACAAGAGCGTTATTGGGGTTAGGGATTAATATTAAAAGAGGAGGTCTGAAGTGGAATCAGTGCTCAAGTTTTTCAACTCACATTCTTCCACACCAATTTTGACATGGATTTCTAATTCTTTAATGATGGATACTACAACACACTAGTGCAAGCATCTCTGAATAAAAGTGTCTGCAAATGTCATCACTCATCCATCGTCTATACCGCTTTATCCCGTATTCAGGGTCTCAGGGGGGCCTGGAGCCTAACTCCCA